>OY757024.1:113117386-113391941 GCA_963580285.1 Lucinisca nassula
ATCGCGCATAGGGAACAATCCTCGTAGTTTCACAAAAATATCCGATATCGATTTCCGACAGTCTCCGCAGACTTACCTGTAAACATCACCACCAAAATTGTATAGAAATTAATAGGAAAGCCGTATTAAATTGATTAAATTACAATTTTAGAAGAATGCGACAAAAAATTATAAGTTATTTTCAAAAAGTTCTGTTATTAATGAGGAATTAGATATAAAAATTGTAAAAATAAATTAACGACTTAGTTCTTCCATTTTACTTTGAAGAGTGGAAGTCGTAATCCTATTCATCTTGTATATCTTTTGGCAAAATGCTCCTGAACCTACATTCCAGTGCTAATTTAGAACTTATTACTTTCTCATTGATATTTTTATAAGTCATGACTAGAAAGAAAATTTCTCAAAGTTTGCAATGATATATACAATTTTATAGTCAATTAAAACCTTAAGTCTTCCATTTTGATTTGAAAATAAGGAAGTAAGCTTTTCGGCACCTGCATTTTCTATCGTGAAAATGGCTAAGTCCATGAGCGCCAGCAGGACAAGATAGTCATCGGTAGAAATTTACTTAAGCACAGTCTCATAATGTTTATTTACCAATTATTTAATTTATTTATTTATTATTTATTTATTTATTTATTTGTAGATTTATCAATTAATTGATTTAAATGAATGAATGCGTGGTTTTCCTTAATTCATGGTAATGCATGGTATCATGTCTTAAATATAAAATAAGATCGAATGACTGACTGTGAGACAGACAGGTGCACAGACGAATGGAAAGAAGAAAGGACGGATGATAAAAGACTCTAAATTATTTATATATAAAGGCTGAATATAATACATAGAAAAACTACAATTGGCTACCATTATGTAGAATTTAAATTAAAAGGCATTGAGAAAAAATCATAATTAGATGTTTGGCGTGATAAGTAGGAGCGTGATAGCTCAGTGGTTAGTGTTCTTGCCTCTGATGCTAGAGGCCCCCGGTTCGATCCCCGGAAGCGTGGGTTATTTCGGTGTCCGAACACGCTCCATTTGCATCATTTGCAGGGATGAATGCCAAAAAGTGCGCCGTCCTTCGGATCGGGACGTTAACTGGAGGCCCCCTGTGCCATCTCTTGTGCAGGTTAACCCATTCAGTACCAGAAACTCCTAAAGGGGTACCTTGGCAAACAGTGCAGACCCCGATCAGACGCCACAGAAGGCGGCGTCTGATCAGAGCCTACACTGTTTGCAAAAAGTTAAGCCATTTCCAGAATCAATTTTGAAGAAAACACAACCTGACACCCATAAATTTCGAAATGGACTCCTGCCATATATAAGGTGGAAGATTCCATTTGGTACAAACGGGTTAACGACCCCTACCGTAATAACGTCATTACTGTGTAGGCTTTCAATCCTGCAAACCTGGTGTGTATGTAATGTACACTTGCGAGTGATGGTCAAATGTGACCGATCGCAGTTTTGGTAGAAAGAAAGAAAAAAGAAAGAAAGACAGTTTTATTGCAATCATTTTAGTAGGCCTTCGCAGAGCAAAACTTTGTTTTCCACTTTGCCCGGCGGACGGACTTATCACATGAAGAACATCATTAATTGACATATTGGCTCATTAACAATTTGTTGACCCAAAGTTGCAGACATGAATTCAAAAACTTTAACATAATGAAACACACCTATACAAATACATTGTAAATTTTACCACCTAAAAAAGGAAAAATTTAAGATGAAAAATTGTGATATTTTTCTAATTTTCAAAATATAAATTGTACGTACATGAGTACCCACAATCTATATTTTGAGCAGAATTAAGAAAAATAAGGTTACCCATGTAAACCCCAGTTTTACTGTAAAAAGTGGGTTTAAAAAGGGGTAAAACTTATTTTTTCTCATTTCTTCTCTAAACTAGAACAGACTGTGGGTATCGTTACTACCAGTTCTAATGAGTACACACAGTCTATATTTTGAGCAGAAATAAGAAAATAACCAAATTTATCATCCTAAACTTTTCGTGTTTTTTTTTTTTTTTTTTTTTTTTTTTTGCGGTGTTATCTGCAAAAGAAATTTCAGACTTTTGGGAGAAAGAAAAGGCTGAAAATCAAAACTGAAAAAAGAAACAAAAGGCTGAAAATCAAAACTGAAAAAAAAAGCAGAATAACAAATGAAATAAATATTGCACACCACAAATATCAGCAATTACTAAAAGAAAGTGAGAAATCTAAGGATATTACAATATCAGAATTAAAAGAAAAAATAAGACTCTTGGGATTGTAACAAAATTAAGAATACACGAAAAATTGATTTCACTGATTAAGGACACCTTGAAAAAGGACACCTTGAAAGAGCCATTTATTCGGGTATATAAAAGTGACAATAAACACAGTTTATGGTCAGGCGACCCAATATCTTAACCCATTAATGGCAAAGGAATCCATCCAGGTATAAAGTTTATAGTGGTCCATTTCCAATGTTTGGAGTGTTAAAACGATTTCGATTTCTTTTCTTTGTCAAAAGTTTCACAAAAATATGGAGAATAAGCAACCAGTGTAGACCTTGATCAGATACCAATTTCTGTGGTGCATTATATGGTTTACACTGCTTGCGAATGCCTCCCAAAAGGGACGCTTGGCATATATGGGTGAAAACTTGTTAGTTAAATAGCTTACAGCAAATAAGACAGTAGACGACTCAGTCATAAAATATCACTAATAGGGATAACATACCTATGTTAGATTATAGACCATTTCTCAGGATTTGCCTGAGGGTAATTTGGGACGTTTTCCTAATTATTTTCAAAAAGTATATTGTGGGCACTCGAAATCCACCAAAATGATTTTTTGTCAGATAAAACTCGTGATATTTTTCATATTTGTCATCAAAATATACATTGTGGGTAAGCGTTAGAACTGCCTCGGAAAGGCAGTTCTAACGAGTACCCACAATCTGTTTTGAAGCAGAAATAAGAAAAATAATGTATACCCTGTAAACCCCAGTTTTACTATATAAAATTTGGGTTTATTGGGGTCAAAATTATACAGGCATGATTGCGTGCCCATTTTAACCCTGATCTTGCAGAACACGACAGCCCCAACATTTACAAACAGTGTATGTCCCGATTAATCTGATCAGGATCTACACTGTTTACCAGTACACATATTCGATCGGTTTTAGCTCTGCAAGCACGCTCTGTCTGGACAGGCTTAGACCCTCTAAGCGGTTTACCGGTACTCGTGTGCGGTTGGTTTCAGCTCTGCATGGAAGACTCATGAAGCCCATCCATTTCTTCAAGTCCTGATGGGCGGGGCCCAATTGTGCTGTGATTCTTCTCTAAAATGATAACGGAATACGTGCAGACACAGACTAGACAATATAGCAGTCCGATCAAAGTCTGCACGAATGATGAAAATACTAGGTGGTTGAATCGGCCGCTGATGATTGTTTGAATAGTGAGATAATAATAATTATCATATAATAATCAATAACTGCTCTTCTTAACTGCTGACCTGAGCTTATGACACTTTTTCATGTTCGACTCATCTGAGCATGAAATTAATAGTGTTTATAAATGCTAAAAGTTTTGTATGGGCTGAAGTTGTCTATCCTCCCATTATGAAAACACCCCTATTCATATATTATCTCCGCTGTCTGTTATTACTCTCCAGTACTAAGCAGACGTTAGTCAAAATATCATGATTTAGAAAACCTTATCAGTATGTTTATGTATGTGTATGTGTATGTATTATGTCGACATTACGCACGACAACACTGTCACTTTTGCCATATTTGTATATATGTTTTGTATCCTCATGGGCATCTGTGCCTATTGGAATTTGAATAAAATCTTCTTCTTCTATTATTGATATTTTTCAACTTTTCTGATAAAAGATTCTGATATTTTTCACACATCGACTTAAAACATAGATTGTGGGAACTCGTTAAAACTGCTTCATTGAGGCAGTTCCAATGAGTACTATACCCGTAATCTTTTTTTGTGTGTGGTGGGGGGTGGGGGTGCGCAGAATAATGTATACCCCTGTAAATCCAAGTTTTACTGTCTAAAAATGGGGTTTAATGGGGTCAAAACTACAAAGGGGTGTTTTCGTAATGCTAAATAATGTTGAAAAGTTGAAATGTTGAAATTGTTGGTATCTTAACATTTAATAGCGGGATAAATTACATGCCCAATTGAGTAATGCAAAAATATGTTTCAATATTACGACCCACGATTTGAGTAAATGCATGTATTTTGCGCCCTGATATGAATTTTGTCACTAAATTAAACCGATTTAAGGCAAGGCACCCCTGAACATCAACGAACAAATAATCAGTTGGTGATTATAGGATTATATCCTACGCTGGACAGGTAGGTGATAGAGAGAATCCGATAACTGCGAAAGTAACTCTAAGGGAAATAACTTCATTTTTTAGCCAGCGACTTATTGAGGCTTAATGCAAATTTGTCTCCCATACTTATCTGACGAAGATTGTTCCAGATGGTTAACAAAAGAAGAATGTATGTATACAGAGAACACAGGGCTTTTTAAGACATTTTTATGAGCCTTGTCGTAAGAGAACCTGTCTTCAGGGGGATGTGGGGGGTGGGGGGTGGGTGGGGGTCGCGACCATGTGTAAGACATTGACAGGTCAGTTCAACTCATTACGTAAACACACATAT
The DNA here is from genome assembly GCA_963580285.1 of Lucinisca nassula. Classification (NCBI taxonomy): domain Eukaryota; kingdom Metazoa; phylum Mollusca; class Bivalvia; order Lucinida; family Lucinidae; genus Lucinisca; species Lucinisca nassula. Next base: position 113,122,062 of record OY757024.1, read on the forward strand.
ACAAATGCATTGCAAACTTTACCGCCGAAAAAAAAAAAAAAATACGGTAAAATTTGTGATATTTTTCTTATTTCTGCTCAAAATATAGATTGTGGGTACTCGTTAGAACCGCCTCATCGAGGAGGTTCTAACGAGTAGCACAACATCCGCAACTATTATTGACATTTATACCTTTGGCGCAAAGGATTAAGCCTTTTACTGTGCGCTGACCTTCTCGGCTTACCTGTACAGAATCTCTTGTTGGAAATAGCAGGCGCTTTAATGGAAAACAATTTTTAAACAAATACAACTTTTTTATTTTACAATTTGACAAACATGTTCCGATTTAATCTAATTGTCGTTTTAAATTCCTTTAAAACTATATCAAATAAGTGGAACTTTTATTTAATTAGCTGCCGGCATTTTTATTTTCAAATTAATAACCCTTAATCCTTACTCGAATCATACAAAACTGTGGAAAAACAACGACAGTACCCTACTTTAACGGCTAAAATCTGCACTTTCTGTTAATATTATGCAAAAACGCCCGTATCAGACGCAATGTGTTTACAATATTGTGCATTTTGATAGCAATAATAATATTTCAAGATAATATTTAATAACGGCATTTCGCGATTAAATTTGGAGCTTATTCAGAAAAAGCTTTATCGTCTACACACGCGTGTAACCCCAAAGCGGGTCATTTTCAATCGACTGTAAAATCAACACATCTTCGCCTGGGCATCTCTTTGGAATGTAAATCAATCTAAGAATGCGTTGTCTGATCTGCATCTTATTTATTTATTTATTTATTTATTTATTTATTTATTTATTTATTCACGTAGTTTTTTTATTTCCATTACCTGATTAGATTTTTGCTCTTTCTTTATACTTACTACGCAAATTTAAATAAACACTGCTAGTAATAAGATTTATGATTACATTTGTTTGTTTTGTATGTGTGTATGATTACAACTGAAAGAAAGAAAGAAAGAAAGAAAGAAAGAAAGAAAGAGAGAAAGAAAGAAGCCCATGTGAATTCGTCACTAAATTTCTAAAATGTTAAGAATTTATCTTAGTTATAATTTATATCTTATTCCCATTACTCAGTTCGCACATCGTTTTGCTGGAATACCAGAGGAATGTTTGTTTTATATTACATCTTTTTTTTTCTTTTTGTAACACTGTTTGATTATTTAAATGCTATTGTAAATTCAGTCTGGTAAATATAAAAAACCGTAAAGATGCCATTAATGCCTATGTTAATTGTTTTGTATTCATTATTATCCGCATATTGGTTGTAATGAACACCTCCTTAAAAACTGCTTTATATAGAGAAAACTGGGGTTTACTGTGGTATTCATTTTTGTTATCATTTCTTGTCCAAAACATAGGTTGTGGGAACTCGTTGGAGCCACCTCCGTGAGGCGGTTCTAACTATGTTTTAAGTATTGATGAGTTTACTTTGACGAATTAATTTTTTTTTTGAGATATCAAAAATGCACTATGCCGCACGGATGTATTATCGTAATGTGATTATTATTATTATTATTATTATTATTATTATTATTCATTTATGTATAATCTAATGATTATTAGAAAATTTTCTTATTTATTTATTTATAATTTATTTCAACTGTGAAATGATTTAAGATAAGGTGTGTATCCCTTTTTCTGGTGTTTTTCCATGACGCTGTGAAAAAGAATATGCATGTAAACCAAACTTTATACAAAACAGTCAGGTAATCAGGAATCAGTATGATTTTACACAAAAACATAGGTAGAAAGTACTTGAAAGAACCATATCAGTTTGGCGGTTCTGTGCCCATATATTTTTTTCAGCTCACTCAGGGGGGAAACAGCGCTAAACACAATTATCGCTTTTTATGACACACGTAATGTGTATTGTATACCGGCTACTGACCGTCAGGAAGCCTGGCGATTAATGGACACGCGCGCAATGTTTACTGTATTACCGTCTTTCCGGAGAGATTAAAATTTATCGAATGACTTTATTCATATGCATTAAGTTCTAAGCAGAATCGGTACTATTTAGATAATGAGTATCTATTATTATTATTATTATATCTCGGATCCAAAAGACATGTTTGTTTTGTTTGTTTGATTTGAGGTTTAACGACCCCGTCAACACTGTATAGGTCATTTTGGAGACATTGCTTCCAATTTTGTGGGACTTTTACCCGACAATGAGATGAAATGACATCTCAAACCCTGTCGCCCAATGAAACCAATAGGGTTTATAAGCATGGACGGTCCGACTCACACCGCTTTGCCTGGGCAGGCTTAGCTCCTCTAAGCGGTTTACCAGTACTGGTGTGCGGTCGGTTTCAGCTCTGCGCGGAAGCATCATGCAGCCCATCTATTTCTTCAAGTCCCGATGGGCGGGGCGTGAAATATACATGTAAACTGGGTCCAAGTTACGAGAATACATCCGTTTGACAAAGTACCTTCTTATAGGTTGTGGGTTTTTGCTAGAACCGTTGCTTTGAAATTTATTTTAATTGCTTAAACAGACAAATACTCGTACATATTATCCAAGATTTGCTAGTGCCGTTCTATAGAGTACCCACAACCTATGTCTTGTACAGAAGAAAAGGTTTGGGATGATTGCTGGAAACGCTTCATAGACAACATACGTCTTTATTTTGCCCCCATCAACACTGTATAGGTCATTTTGGAAACGTTGCTTTCAATTTTGTGGGACTTTTACCCGACATTGAGATGAAATGACATCACAAGCCCTGCCACCTAATTACACTAATATGGTTTATATGCATGAACGATCCAACTCACATATATTTGATTTGAGGTTTAACGTCCCCGTCAACACTGTAAAGGTCATTGTGAAGATGTTGCTTCCAATTTTGTGGGACTTTTACCCGACATTGAGATGAAATAACATCTCAAGCCCTGTCGCCCAATGAAACCAATAGGGTTTATTAGCATGGACGGTCCGCCTCGCACCGCGGTTCCTGGACAGGCTTAGATCCTCTAAGCGATTTACCAGTACTAGTGTGCGGGCCGGATTCAGCTCTGCGTGGAAGCATCATGCAGCCCATATATTTCTTCAAGCCCCTATGGGCGGGGGCCTAAAAGATAGATAGATAGATAGATAGATAGATAGATAGATAGATAGATAGATAGATAGATAGATAGATAGATAGATAGATTATTGTGTCAATGAAGATCTGCCCGCATGAAACTTCGTAATTGCTTTAAAATGTGCGACCAGTAATATGTCTAGGAAAACCTTTTACTTTCTAAATCTTCAGAAACGCATTGTCTTTATTCAGTATTTTTTGCGTACAACTCGAAAAGACAACAATATCATTCTATGTCTGCGGCGTAAAACAAATTAAATAAAAAATGTTGTAAATAATTATATTATCTAAATGCACGGCCAGTATTGTGGCCCAAAACAACAACAACAAAAAAAGTAATATTCCGCATTTCAGCAGCCTCACTGAGGCGGTTGGTTTTAAGTAGTACCAACAACCTGTGTCTTGGTGCAGAAATAAAGAAAATAATGTTTACCACCGAAGCCCCACTTTTCTCTATATAAGTTGGGGTTAGAGGCTATCGTGATGATAAATCGGTGATTATTTAAGCAAGAAGTGTAATCTCGGATGAGACCCGGAGTCTTAATTGTTCATTTTAGCTGAATTATTCTAGGTATATGAGATTACTTTTTAAATACAACGACAGATCAAGTTGCCACTTACTGGTCTAGTGACTACTGTGTTTAACAGCGCGCGTCACGATACTTGGTGATAATTCGATTATCGACAGGTAGTCGGAAGTGTGTTTACTCAATGTATTGATCGATCAACAATCCATTATTATATTGACGAGCGTCATCTACCTGAGCAGAAAAAAAGAAAGAGCGCATATGATGAAGTTATCGTCAAAGATGTATCGTGAGTTAAGAAAAAAAAAAAAAAAGAAAGATTTACTCGTTTTGCACGAAAAAAAAAATAAGGAAGAGAAACATATGAACTAGTTAACAGACATTTGCAGCTCAGGCCGCCACAATTACCTCTTCACGGGAAAGAGAATAATAAAGTATTCTTATTGCTTGTTTAAAATATAGACTGTTTGACCTCATTAGAATCGCCTCGACGAGGCGTTCTTACGTGTGCTCAAACTCTGTGTTATCAGCATAAATGAGAATATAACAATATTTCATTTGTATTTTCAAATAAATAAATAAATAAGGAAAGAAAGATCAATATTATTTGTGAACAACTAAAAACTAGAATTGTATTATGCGAAGTTGTTTATCAATGATGGCATGATAAGGCTTACTGAGTTATTAAATAGACAGATAGATAATCGGCCATTATTGTGTCAAGACAGATTTATCCGCAATAAAATAAGTAAGAGTATCTCCTTTGTATTTCTATGCTTACAACTCAGACTCAAGGTTCTCGTCTTAACGAATTCATTACGAAAACACGCCTATACAAATACATTGTAAATTTAAGCACCAAACAATGAAAATTTTCAGATGAAAAAGTGTGTTATTTTTCATATTTCTGCACAATACATAGATTGTGGGTGCTCTTTATAACCGCCTAGGCGAGGCGGTTCTGTCGCGTGCCCAAAATCTATGTTTTTGAGCGAAATAAGAAAAAATAATTTATACCCCTCCAAACCCCAGTTTTACTATACGAAAGTGGGGTTTAAGGGGTCAAATTTATATCGCCATGCTTTCGTGATGTAGCTCGATATAACAGTTATTTCACAGGCCGGTACGTAAACCTTGCAGACAACAATAGCAAATATATACTTCTATATAACTGCTTTAAAATATGTGACCAGTAATATGTCTGGAAACTTTTAATTCGAAATCTTCAGCAAAGCACTGTCTGTATTTTTGGCATACAATCCGATACTCGATGTTACAACAATATTAATGTCTGTGGCGTAAAACAAATTTAATAATTATTAAATGTTATAAATGAATATATTTTCAATATGCACGGCCAGTGATGTTGCCAAAACAACAAAATAAAGAAAATTTACATTTCAGCAGATCAGCGTTTTATTCACTTTCCGCTAAATTCAGCAGGTTTTTTTCAGCGTATTAGACAGGCCCCATTAGTATAGCATATCCGCGTGACATAGTGTTTTTCTTTTTTCTTTTTTTTTCGTATCTCCAAAATGGCAATTCATATCTCACAAACGGTTATCTACTATGTCTTGGTGCAGATATAAGAAATTTTAATATAGGTTTTCTCTATGTAAAGTAGGGTTTAAAGGGGTTTTCATTACATGGACTTGTGAATATGTGGCATTTCTAAACAATGTCAATTAAAATAATTCAACTGACACCCACCATAAACTATTAAGTTTTTTTTCCTTCTTCTTTTTTCTAATATATAAAGAAGAATATTTCATTCCAGCACACACAAAAATAGGATTTTTGAGAACCAATAATATTTTGTGTTAAGCACATAAAAGGCTCACTTTTAAAAGAGTAATTTTTTTTAGTAACGACAGAAAAGAACTTTATTTGGAGATAAACTCAGGCCACACCAAAACAGCCAGTCCGAAATTAACCAGACATCAATTGACATAAGCGATTCTCGTTCAGTATCCCCCGGGGTCATAAAAGCGAAACTGATTTCACACACAGCCGGCTTATAACACAGTTGAGATGACACAACAGGTACATATTATAGGCCTCAGTCAAAGGGAGACAATTCAATATTGATTTGTAGTGTCACTATCAGGGAACAGGTGAATAGATTAAATGTCAGATAAAGTTGGCCATGAACTATATTAAAAAGCAGAAATAAGAAAAGTAATGTAAACCCTTTAAGCCCCAGTTCTACTGTAAACAAGTGGGGTTTTGGGGGTCAAATTTTTGTGATTACATGGAGTAGTAAGACCCTTGAAAATTTAGAGTCAAAGGTATTAGTATGGAAGCCGATAGGGGACATTTTGACTTGTGACTTTTGAACTTGTGACTTATGACTTGCGACGTCGGAGTTGCATGCCTAATTTTTGCGACTTATGACTTTTGACTTTCGACAAATCTGACGCAGTGGAGGACGGCGGTCAACGACGGTGTCGATCCAGCGATTTTGCTGCTCCTGTATTATATTGTTTGATGAATGCCATTAAGAAGACTTGTTTATGTTTTTTACTCTGTTTTTGTTATCTTTGTATGACTTATGACTTGCGACTTATAACTTTGACTTGTGATTTATGACTTGTGACTTATAACTTTCGACTTATGACTTGTTGACTTTTGGTGCAAACCCGAAAAATATCGGGTAGCGGACAACGGCACCGACAATTCCGGTGTATATTGTTTAGAAATGCCACATAGAAGACCCTGTTTCATGTATTATCAACTCTGTTTTAGTGACAATTTACTACCGCCTGTGTTGTTATGCCCTATTACTTTAGATTCGCGCCAAGAAATTGTCTTAAGTTGCAAGTCAAAACTCAAAAGTCATAAGTGACAAGTCATAAGTCGAAAGTCACAATTCGAAAGTGAAAAGTCATGTGACAAGTCAAAACTCATAAGTCAAAATTCATGAGTGACAAGTCATAAGTCTTAAAAATTCACAAAATCAGAGTAAATAACCTACCATATGATCTTTTCGGTGGCATTTTTCAAACAATATAAAACAGAAGGAGAAAAATCGCTTGCCCCACCGGAATCTTAGCCGTCGTTGTCCGAAATCGGCCGTTGCTTGAGGTATGTCAAAAGTCACAAGTAAAAAGTCATAAGTCGCAAGTCGGTAGTCACAAGTCGTTAGTCACAAGTCAAAATGTCCCCCATCGGCTTCCATATATTAGTGAACATAAAGATATGAATCGCGTGAATAAATCCGTGAAATTAACACCCCTAAGCCCAATTTATTTAGACAAGATTTGTTTTTACGGGGTATATATGTTTGTTCGTAGTTCTGCTCCAAGACATAGGTGTAGGTACTCGTTAGAACCGCCTCGATGTGGCAGTTCTAACGAGCACCTTCAACATATGTTTGAAGAATAAATTTGAAAAATATCACGGATTTTCATCAGAAAAGTAACCATTTTGGCGATTTGAAAAAAAGCACTATGTCGCATGGGTGTGTTATCGTAATTGCACCATTGATAAAAGTTTGGAAGAGTCTATTGCCAGACGTCTGTCAATAGCACAAAGTCGGGATATGTGTTATTGCCAGACGTCTGTCAATAGCACAAAGTTGGGAAATGTGCTATTGCCATTTGCCAGACATCTGGCAATAGCAAACTTTCGGGAAAACTGCTATTGCCAGATGCTATCCTGATTTATATATGATGCAACTGGTAAGTTATGACAACGCCTGAACAGGTCACGTTTTACATCTATGCAAATGTTATACCCATGAAAATTAAATGTTTCAGATGAAAACTTTTGACATTTTTCTTCAGAGCAGAAATAAGAAAAACAATATATACTCCGATAAACGACATTTACTACATGAAATTGGGCTATGGTATTTAGGGCAGTGTTTGGGATCTGATCGTATCAGTTCCTGTTATTGCTCTTCGTATAATTTGATATAGTCAATATTACATAGGCCTGCTGTATGTTGGATGGGTCTGATCGCGCTGTTCTGTTAGTGCCGGTATACCTTTGGTTGCGTGTGGCTCTAGGATCTCAAGAGTCGGCGGCTAGACTGCCACTAATAATACGGTATAAGCCTATAATACAGAAAGGCGTCCAGCCAACACCCAGATCAGCCTGTGCATCAGTGCACTCTGGTCAAAGTTTTCGGTGGGCGTTTGATAGATAGCAAAAGTTCTTCTTTTTTCAGCGAAGACTGGTCAGACTTCGTGAATGCGGTGGCTGATTAATGTATCCGCTGCCTTCACATATGATGTGTGTTATAGTAAAGCGGCATATCAGAAAATAGGTAGCTCAGTCGGCTGCGCGGAGCCCACAGGTTTGATACCTGGCGGGGTCGGTAACATTCTTTCGTGGACATTGACCATGAAATCTTTCCTACAGTTATTCTCTACCTTCCGCTGATTCAAGAAGGGCAGTTGTCAGTTCCTGGCATGTACTGGTTAACCGCTTACGTATAAGCCTGCCTAGGAAAAGTGTGTATAGGTAAACAGTTCGGTTCGATATGACCTAAATAGTATTGAGTGGGTCGTTAATGTGCCATGTACTGGTTAACCGCTTACGTGTAAGCCTGCCTCGGACAAGTGCCGCTTACGTATAAGCCTGCCTCTGACAAGTGTTTATAGGCAAACAGACGGGCCGATATGACCTAACTAGTATTAACTGGGCCATTACAAACAAACAAAATAAGATCAGGGCAGATTATTACATGTAATTTAGTGTTCACAAATTCAGTGAAATTCTGCTATTAAGACCACCTAAGATTAAGACCAAATTCAGCTTAATATAGGATTTTTACTGAACGATTAAAAATTTATTGGTGTGACCCAAGCACCAATATATCTTCTACGAAATTGATTAATCTGATAAACTAAAAAAAAATAATAATAAATAAATAAATAAATAAATAAATAAATCACCCACTTTCAAATTTGGACTATGAAAGACTTAAACCAGTGACATGTACATATTCTTTGGTCATACTTGTATTTTTCCGCATAGATCAATACATAAAACTCAGACGTCTGTCAATATCACTTTTACCGAGTTTCTGCTACTGCAAGACGTCTGTCAATAGCATTTTTACCGAGTTTCTGCTATTGCCAGACGTCTGGCAATAGCACCTTTACCGCGTTTCTGCTACTGCCAGACGTCTGCCAATAGCAGTTTTACCGAGTTTCTGCTACTGCCAGACGTCGGACAATAGCACTTTTACCGAGTTTCTGCTACTGCCAGACGTCTGTCAATAGCATTTTTACCGAGTTTCTGCTATTGCCAGACGTCTGCCAATAGCACTTTTACCGAGTTTCTGCTACTGCCAGACGTCGGACAATAGCACTTTTATCGAGTTTCTGCCACTGCAAGACGTCAGACAATAGCCCTTTTACCGTGTTTCTGCTACTGTCAGACGTCTGCCAATAGCACTTTTACCGAGCTTCTGCTACTGTCAGACGTCTGCCAATAGCACTTTTACCGAGCTTCTGCTACTGCCCGACGTCGGACAATAGCACTTTTACCGAGTTTCTGCTATTGTCAGACATCGGACAATAGCACTTTTACCGAGTTTCCACTACTGCCAGACCTCGGACAATATCAGTTTTACCGAGTTTCTGCTATTGTCAGACGTCTGCCAATAGCACTTTGACCGAGTTTCTGCTACTGCCATATGTCGGGCAATAGCACTTTTACCGAGTTTCTGCTACTGCCAGATGTTTGACAATAGCACTTTTACCGAGTTTCTGCTACTGCCAGACGTCTGCCAATAGCACTTTTACCGAGTTTCTGCTATTGCCAGACGTCGGACAATAGCACTTTTACCGAGTTCCTGTTATTGCCAGACGTCGGACAATAGCACTTTTACCGAGTTTCTGCTATTGCCAGACGTCGGACAATAGCACTTTTACCGAGTTTCTGCTATTGCAAGACGTCTAATTGTATGATTAAAAAGGTAGTAGATATGCGCGTAGCGAAGAATGATACCGGCCTGTTTCATCACAAAAACATATCATTATAATTTTGACCCCCTTAAACCCCATTGTTATATAGTAAAACTGGGGCTTACATTTTTCTTTTTTTCTGCTCTAAAATATAGCTTGTGGGCACTCGTTAGAACCGCCTCGTTGAGGCGGTTCTAACGAGTACCCACAATCTATGTTTTGAGCAGAAATAAGAGAAATATCACAATTTTTCCTCTGAATTTTCATGCTCCCCGAAGGGGGGCCATATAGTCCGTCCGTCCATTCGTCCGTCCGTCCGTCCGTCCGTCACACTCAATATATCTAAAAGTATTAAATGTAGTTAAGTGAAACTTGATATACTGATAGAGGACGATGAGGGGAATTGGAGAATACAAGAACCATAACCCTGTCACCAGTATTTATGGAGTTACTTTCCTTCTTAACTATTTCAATGAAAAGATTGTCCGGAGCATATCTCTGAAAGTACAGAAGGGATTTAAGTGAAACTTGATACATTGATCGATGGCTATCACAGGAAGTGCAGAGTGCAAGAACTGTAACTCTATCACAAGTAATTACAGAGTTATTTCCAATTTTAGTTTTTGCTACACTGTATATTAAGCTTGTCCGGAGCATATCTCTAAAAGTTTTAAAGGTAATTTAGTGAAACTTGATACACTGATAGGGGCTTTGAGAGAAATAGCAGAATGCAAGAAGCATTACCCTGCCAACAGTTTTTACGGAGTTACTTCCCTTCTTAATTAGGGCCCCACACAGTATTTTGGGTGCCCTATAGTAATCTCCTTGTCAGTCAGTTTCAAATCTAAACCAAAACATTTAACCGGTTATAACTTCAAAAGTATTATCCCTACTTCCATGAAACTTCACACTCGTACTAACAATCACAATACCTACATTCTGACAAACCATATTGCTTTTGTCCGTGTGTTTGTCACGCCTTTACCAAAAAACTTAACCTCGGTCATAACTTCAAAAGTATTTGCCCTACTCTCATGAATCTGCACACACTTACTTACTACCACAAGACCTATATTCTGACAAAGGGCCATAACTATATTGCTTTTCGGTGTGTGTTTGTCAGGCCATAACCAAACAACTTAAACTTGGTCAAAATTTTAAAAGTATTTGTCCTACTCTCATGAAACTTCACACACATACTTACCATCACAAAATCTACATTCTGACAAAGGGCCAGAATTATGTTGCTTATTTTCACTGAATTATCTCCCCTTTTTTCAAACAATATCTCCTGTTGTTTCATAACCATGGGTAATAGGGCTTTCATATTTCACATATGTTTTCCTTGTGACATTCTTTATTGAAAATCACTTACTAGAGAACACAAAACTGAGTTTCTTTGTCTTATGGTTTAAGATTTACATGCCCTTGCAGGGAAGGGGCCTTACATTTCTCCTTATTTTTGCAGTCTTTGGTGAAAATTACTAACTAGGGAATTCTTAGACTTTTGGTTAAACCCATTTGGTACCGGAAACACCAAAAGGGGTAAGTGGCAAACAGTGCAGGCCCAGATCAGACGCCACGGAACGCGTGTTTGTCACGCCTTAACCAAACCCTTAACCTTGGTCATAACTTCAAAAGTATTGGCCCTACTCTTATGAAACTTCACACACATACTTCCTATCACAAGACCTACATTCTGACAAAGGAGAATAACTCTTGTGTTTGTCACACCTAAACCAAAAACCTTAACCTCGGTGATAACTGCCTATTCGAAATTTGCAAAATTGCAGTATGTTTCCTCTGGCTTTCTTTGCCGGATCATTACAGGGTCACTGATGAGGCTTTATTAGCCGAAACTACATAGTATGACCCATCTTCTTTCCTATGAATGTTTTCATTGCTCTTAAAGGAACTCATTTTTGATTTTTATTCAAAAGTATTTTGTCTACTCTCATGAAACATCACTAACATAATTACCATCACAAGACCGTCCTACATCCTGACAAATTGCTTTTTGGTGTGTGTTTGTCAGACCATACCCAAACAACTTAAACTCCGGTCAAAATTTTAAAAGTATTTGTCCTACTCTCATGAAACTTCACACACATACTTACATCACAAAATCCTAGATTCTGACAAACGGCCATAACTATATTGTTTATTTTCACTGAATTATCTCCCCTTTTTCGAAAAAATATCTCCTGTTATTTTATAACCATGGGAAATAGGGCTCTCATGTTTCACATGTGTATTCCTTGTGACATTTTCCATTGAAAAATCACTTACTAGGGAACACAAAACTGAGTTTCTTAGCCTTATGGTTTAAGATTTACAGGTCCTTGCAGGGAAGGGGCCTTACATTTCTCCCTTTTTGCATTCTTTGTTGAAAATCACTACCTAGTTTCTTTATTTGTACTCCAAACATCGGCTGAGGATACTCATTAGAACCTCCTAATTTAGACGGTACTAACGAGTACCCATAACCTTTGTCTTCAAACAAATCTTATTAAACTTTAAAGTGTATAGGATCATTTCACTAAAATAACCCTCCCACTACTGCGCATCTTCGGGGAGCATCAGTCGGTTTCACCGATGCTCTTGTTCCTTTTCCGGCGGTAAAATTTACAACGCATTTGAATAGGCGTGTTTTCGTAATGTTACCCAGTCAGTAACAATACAGACTTCTCAATCTGCATTGGCGCATAGCGAAAACTCTGGTCAGACTGTGTGTAACTTTGTCGCATGGCGTAGTCCATCGCATGGCGTAGTCCATTATGAGTTGCATGAAAAATGCGTTTTCAATGTCAACTAATAGGGCAGGCATAGGCGCATAACTTCTTGCGTTAACAACATCCTGAAGCAGGCCTCCGTGGCTTAGGGGGCAAGAGCGCTGACTGTAAGTCATACGGGCTCTCACCGCTGTGGTTCGAACCTGGCTCGGGTCATGTGTGAGATGCCAAGTTCTGCAACGAAAGGTTAGGTGGTTTTTGGCTGGGTACTGCGGTTGTTGCCCACCTCCGATTAACGAACTGCTTGAAATAATCTTGGAAGGGCTGTAAAACCAAAATAATAATAATAATAATAATAATAATGATAATAGCACTGGAAAAACACTGACTATAATTGCAGGGCAATATGAACCCCGTCAAGAGAAAATCTGTCTTCGGGGTTCATGACACGCATTCTGAAAACGCGCCTATACAAATACATTGTCAACTTTTCAGCCGAAAAATGAAAATTTTAAGATGAAAAATAAAGTTTACCCCTATAAACCCCAGTTTTACTATCTAAAAGTGGGGTTCAAGGGGGTCAAAATTATATAGGCTTGTTTTCGTGATGGTAAGACACAAATAGGTCTGCCCAGTCACAAGTCACCTCTCGGTCTCCTCTAAACATTACGAAAACACGCCTATACAAATACATTGTAACATTTATCTCCGGAAAAAAAAAATGAAATTTTATGATGAAAAATTATTTCTGCTCAAAATATAGATTGTGGGTACACGTTAGAACCGCCTCATCGAGGCGGTTCTAACGTGTACCCGCAATCTATATTATAGAGCAGAATGAAGAACAATAAGGTTTACCCCTGTAAACCCCAGTTTTACTACATGTATATAAAACTGGGGTTCAAGGGGGTCAAAATAATATAGGCGTGTTGTCGTGATGATATTTGTGAGCAGGAAACTTAAGGCTCTGGCGAGGCTGTGCTTACGCATGAGCTCTGTTCTTAAGTTACGCACAGGCTCTTCTGTCATTTAGAGAGGTAGTTCCATTACGAAAACACGCCTGTACAAATGCATGGTAAATATGCCTTCGAAACAAGACGGCGTTTGGTGACGTCACAGGTAAATATGTTGTTCTCATGGCGTCCACTGCAAAAAAAAAAAAAAATAAAAAAAAATCTTGAAATAACATTGCAACTGTGTGCAGAATGTCGTGAAAAAGCTTTACAGTACAATGTATAACAAATTCGTTATTCTGATTCTAGACGGGGATCATTGGATTACATTCTCCGCCTGAGAGCGATATATGCCCTCGCCTAACGGCTCGGACCATCAAGAAAACACGCCTATATAATTTTGACCCCCTTGAACCCCACTTTTATAAAGTAAAACTGGGGGTCTCCGGGGGTATACCTTATTTTCTTATAGAGTAGAAATAAGAAAAAAATCAAAATTTTTCAGCATAAAATGTTCATTTTTCGGCGATAAAGGTGGCAATGTATTTGTATAGGCGTGATTGCGTAATGTTTTCGGCGATAAAGGTGGCAATGTATTTGTATAGGCATGTTTGCGTAATGGAATATCGCTCTCAGGCACATGTTCCCGGCCAAGAATCAAAATAACTAATAATATTTACATTTTAGTGCATTTACAGAAAACCCCTTCAGTCAACTACTGGGAACCAGTTATTCATACGCCAATGGTGTGACTCACGCGGCGCCAGTGACGTCGAAATAAGCAATGGCTCTCTTCATTATGATTGATCGATGTCGACGACACTGTTCCGCTGTCACTAGGAACGCGGCGTGAAATTGTTTTCTTCTTTTATTTAAGTCCTTACATAAGATTTTTTTTTCGTCACATAATGGATGGAAAATAATGTATATATAGGTAATAAAGGTTCAACGTTCATCGAATTATGAACAACATCGATGTTTACGATGTTGTTCATACGTCGATGAACGTTAAATAAATTGCATTTATTTCTCAAATATACCGTCACAATTTTTGACTCTATTCAATCAGTCGTCATGTTACATACACAAGTACATTAGAAAAACACCACGACATGGTTATAATATGGTTCGTTATAACACGGTTCGGATATAACACGGTTTCAAGATGGATCCCCAACTGAGGTAATGGCCAAATATGACCGACTCAGTATAAGAAGATAGATAGATAAATGTATAGATTGTATAGAAAAATGGCCATTTATCCCTTTATGCATAGATTATATGGAAAAAATGATCATAAATGGTCATTTTTCAATGTAATCTCTACATTTTGTTTGGATATAACTCGTTTGTTTCTGCTTTGGACCCCATTAATAGTGCTATAAAGAGGTTGTGGTGTAGTGTTATATATAATTGCAATGACATAACATTACTGTGTGGATTGACCGGCCCCGATAGCTCAGTTGGTAGAGTGTCCGCTCCGGGGAACGGGAGGTCTCGGGTTCGATCCCGGGCCGCGACATACCATACTAGCTGCTCCGCGTTTGGCACTCAGATTTACGGGGTAGAGCTAGGACTGGTCGATCCAGTGTCAGGATAATGTGACTGGGTGTGGTATCATGTAATGTGTCTGGGACATGATACTTCAGTGATACAGCACTATAAACGTGAGCATTGAGCTCCCTGTCGCAACCAGACACCGTCGTGATATGACTGAAAAATTATTGTTGAAAGCGACGTTTAACCCGAATTCACACACACACATACTGTGTGGATTGTTTATCAGTCGACCAAAAGTTATTTATAAATCTGAGTTATATTGTATATTTGCTAATTACAACGTGACTATAAAAAAAAAGTCTTTCAAAGCGCAGTGAGACGTGACTGCACTTTTAATTTTGGACTTGTCCGTGTTTTAGATAAGTCGCATTCAGTTGGGTTTTAACATTGGGCGACATAATTTTACTGAGATTCGTACTGCATCATTTTAACCATTTGACCACGACTTCTACACAAAGGCATTATCAAACTTTTAAAATCCTGTGATAAAAAGAAATCCGAAATCTGCTTCCCCTAAAACATGGAATAGTCTTGTCACGCTTGAACGTTGAACTCTCAAAGGCCGTTGATAAACTATATCACTGATCAATGAAATAACGTTTGTAGGATATCCAGGTAATGGTTATTTATAGCCCTGCTATTATTATCGCCGTCACGTCAGAGTGCTGTGCAAAAAGGGAATACTATTCGCTTAACCCTTTTGGTACATAATGTAATCTTCCTCCTTGTTTATAATAGGAGTCCATTTCAAAATTGAGGGGTGTCAGGTTGTGTTTTCTTCAAAATCTATTTGGAAAATGGCTGAACGTTTTGCAAATAGTGTAGGCCCTGATCAGACGCCACGTTCTGTGGCGTCTGATCTGGGCCTGCGCTGTTTGCAAGGGTATCCGTTTTGGGGTTTCTGGTGCAAAATGGGTTATAGTACATGAATTAAAGGGCTGTATGAAACTGTCTTCATTCATGTTAAGGGTCACATTCTCGTCTACACGAAGGGACAATCGACCAACACGTGCTGTCAGTGCTTTGATAGTACAGAAACGACCATATGGTCACACGGTTCATAGCAACCTCGGTCCCATCAATACGGGGTCCGAGATAGCAACGGATAATCTAAGTATTTTGTGATTATTGAAGGCTAGTTTTCGCTATTTCTCCAGATAAACTTATGTTGTGAGTACTCATTAGAACTACCTCGGCGAGGTGGTTCTAATGAAAACCCACAACATAGGCTTTTTTATGGAGAATTGACAAAAACTTTACTTCAATATCACAAAATACTTACCTTATATGTAGTAGAAAAGCCCGCCACATCGCTACCCTGGCGTCGCAGTCATATAAGTCAGCGCATGACAAAACCTACAATAAGACATGTGCGCCCATCGAAGACTCAGATCAGCCTGCGCATCCGCGCAGTCGGATCAGAATCTTCGTTGTGCTCTCTTAGGATAGCTAAGGGCCCAATGAGCCCTCATGCAGCAAGAGAAGTCTCTAGTTAGACTCTATGGATGCACAGGCTGATCTGAGTCTTCAATTGGCGTACATGTCTTATTGTAGGTTTTGTCGTACGCTGGCTCATATATTTTGGGCTTTGGCATATATGAGTTTTTTTTCTCGTGTTTCTGGTGTGAACGAAGCTCTTCGTCTAAAATCTGATGACGAAATGTACAGTAAAACTTCAATGGCTCCAACCTCGATGGCTTGTTTACCATGGATGAGTTGAACCCGTTCTTGAGTCCCTAGGGAATTTCTCCAAATACGACATAGGGATAATGTAGGGAGATTTTCTTCATTTATCTTGCAAATGTATGCTGTGTGTACTCATTAGAATCGCCTCATTGCAATGAGGCGATTCTAATGAGTACACACAACATAATTGAGGCGATTCTAATGAGTACCCACAACATACATTCATGATATCGAACACCGTAAAGATATCCCGCTATAATCTCCATTATGCCTCCTGGTATGGCACTAATAGTAACCCTCTCTTGCTCGAACTACCGCTGTCTCGAACAAATTTTCATGGCCCAAAAAGAGATCGATCCATTGAAGTTCGATTGTATTTTCCTCCATCTGTCACGGGGCGAAATGCGTGCATTTGAAAAGGCACTTGTTTGTCTGTTTTACTGAATACATTTAAATGCATTGATCAGCTTTCAGAGACGTATTCGAAGTAAATAACTTTGGTGCTTTCTTATTGTTAATGCAAGTGACATGTGTTTATTTCAATAGCTTGACTAATAATTCTTCAGAAGTATTTCATATTAAATATCAGGTAAACAAGTCCGTGATAAGAACATACCTCTTAAACACCACTTTATATCATGTATACTCACCGGAAATAGAAACTATACACTCATTTTTAAATTGTCGCTGGCAAAACAAATCAATGAAATTTGAATTCCAGTTGTGTAAATAAGCATCAGTTGCATGTATGCTATTGATGTATTGAATTAAATGTTCATTGATAGCTACGATTTATCAGACAAGGCCACAGTTTCAAGGCAAGGGTCAAAATCTTGGCGTTCAAGTTTCCATTGAGTCAAATATTTTGTGTCGCAAATTGGATTCCCATTTTTACCAATTGTTACACATCAGCTAACGTTGGGAATTTTGTTTACAAAATGAAAAATTTTGCAATGGTTGAAAAGTTATCGACCTTTAAATATTGGACCAAATACCGGAATTGAGCCAAAATTATGGCATTTCTGATCGCGGTTTTTGTTTAAATCTATTTTTAAGATGCAATTGAAGATGTGAAAACGATTGGAGGCGTTTTTACATCGATTTTTGGCTTGAAGCGTTATTTTGAAAATTTCGCTGAAAAATACAGTTTTTGAGATTTCAATAAAATGTTTGTTTTTCGATACATTTTAGATGTTATGTTCTTTTTTCATTCCCTTCTTTAGAGTTATTGCCTATACGCAAAAACGTTGAAGTCAAAATTCGTTTACATACAAATTCTGTGAAAAATGCACCTTTTTTACATTTTCCCAAAAAACTTTTATTTTGAACACCAGATTTTCTTTAAATTATTACAGCATCCTCGTCAATAGATAATCTAATCTTGTATCAGTAACTTTTGAATGAATTATTCACTTGTTATGTCAGGAGAAACGATTCAAAAGTGTATAGTTTCTATTTCCGGTCAGTATATATAGAGAAAAGTTGGTTTTATGGGGGGGGGGGGGAGGGGGGGGGGGGGGGTGTTAGATAGTTTCCTTATTGTTGGTCAAAAACATAGATTGTGGGTACTCTTTAGAACCGCCTCAATGAGGCGGTTCCAACGAGCACCAACAATCTGTCAAGTTTAAAGGCAATACAATCCGATTTACTGGCAGAAAAGTTGTCGTATGATAAACATAATCTTACATTCTTGGTAATTTCATATGAAATTTGTGAAACTGGCCGAAGGCTCGTTTCATAAATAACATTTGAAATGTCCACTCGTGTAAGATGCTCTATATAACCTCAAGGCCGGATAAGGTTCAAACCAGTCTGCTTATTTATACAGACATTACAAAAACACGCCTAGTCAAATATATTGAAAATTTTTCTTGCGAAAAAAAAAAAAAAAAAAAGAAAATTTCATACGAAAAATTGTGATATTTTTCCTATTTCTGCTCAAAATATAAATAATGGGTACCCGTAAGAACCGCCTCGACGAGGCGGTTCTAACGAGTACCCACAATCTATATTTTAGACAGAAATAAGAAAAATAAGATTTACCCCTGTAATCCCCAGTTTTACTATATACAAGTGGGGTTCAAAGGGATCAGAATTATATAGGCAAGTTTTCATGATGCAATCTATAGACCTGAAAATTTACCAGTATATTTTCATGTCGATAACACGTCTATGTGACATAGAGCATTCTTTCATATCTCCAAAATAGGTATTTTTATCTGATGAAAATTTATGATTTTATTATTTTGACCCAAAACATAGATTGAGGGTGCTCGATAGAACCGCCCCATTGAGGTGGTTCTAACGAGTACCCACAACCTATGTCTTGGAGCAGACATACGAAAAATAACGTATACCCCTGTAAACCCCAGTTCTCTATATAATGCGCGTGTTACGTGAGTGTTCATTACATGGACTTGTTATCATGATGCAAGACCAAGTTCAGGACTATTTTCCAAGCCGACACTGAGATAATCGACCCACCGGTGCTGTCAGTTCTTTGATTTCATCATTTCGCATTGCCTTGTCCTATTTTATCTAGGGTTCATACGTCTGCAGTTAGTAACAGCTTTCCGACAATGGGGCATAAGAACATTGCAGACCTAGCTCATTACAAAAACACGTCTATTCAAATATATCGAAAATGGAAATTATAAGATACATCTGTATAAATGTCTAATATTTTTCATATTTCTGCTCAAAACATAGATTGTAGGAGGCGGTTCTAACGAGTTCTCACACTCAATGTTTTTGAGCAGAAATAAGAACCTGTAAATCCAAGTTTTACTAATATAAAAGTGGGATTTAATGGGGTTAGTAGTATATAGGAGTATTTTCGTGACGCCAGGCACTGCTTATCAAGGTCCATATTTTTTTTTTTTTTATTAAACTTGACGTTACCATCCCATGGACATGGACACGCCTCAAACTCCCAAGCCCATTACGATAACACACCCGTGCGTCATAGTGCCTTTTTCACATCTTCAAAATGGCTACTTTTCGGATGAAAATCCTTGATAATTTTCTTAGGTACAGTCGAACTCCGATGGCTCGAACACCGATGGCTCGTTTACCATGGTTGAGTCGAACCCGTTTTTGAGATCCTAGGAAATCCTGTGCATAAGAAAAAATGTGGGATAATTAAGTAGATTTTTTACTTTTATCTTGCAGATGTATGCTGTGTGTACTCATTAGAATCGCCTCAATGAGGCGATTCTAAAGAGTACACACAGCATACATTTATGTTACAGAACACCGAAAAGATGTCCAAAAGTACCCCGTTATGTTTTCTGGAAGTATCCAACATTGGCTCGAACTACCGCTGTCTCGAACAAATTGCCATGGTCCCAAAGGGGTTCGAGCCACCGAAGTTCTACTGTATACTGCCAACATATGTTGTCGGTGCTCGTAAGAACCGCCTCATTGCCTCATTGCGGCGGTTCTAACGAGTACCCACAACCTATGTCTCGGAGCAGAAATAAAAAAACAGTGTATACCCCCGTAAACCCCAGTTTTGTCCATATAAAATGAGGTTTAGTGTATGTATGTGTGTGGTGTGGGGGGGGGAGGTGGTATTTCACGGACATGTTCATGTGATACGAGTAGTAGAAAATTCCGGGGGGGGGGGGGGAAGGTGGTATTTCACGGACATGTTCATGTGATACGAGTAGTAGAAAATTCCATATTCCATTCGACATTAACGGGCACAGATCAATGAAACATGTTACCTTTTGTTTTGCGGTGAACGTAGACAGACATTTAAACTCCTTTTTCATAATCCTCGACCGACGTGGCTTGTGAGGTTCAGTTGCTCAAAATTAGTCTGAAGGTAAGAAACTCTGGAAACACATTTATTTATTTATTTATTTATTTATTTATTTATTTATTTATTTATCATCACGTGAACACGTCCGTAAAATGAACACCCCCTAAAACCACACTTAATATAGGGAAAACTGGGGTATACATTATTTTTCTTATTTCTGCTCAGAGACATAGGTTGTGGGTACTCGTTAGAACCGCCCCAATGAGGCGGTTCTAACGAGCACCCACAACCTATGTTTGAAGTAAAAATAACAAAAATATCACAGATTATCATCAGAAAAGTAGCCATTTTGGAGATGTGAAAAAAATGCACTATGTGTTATCGTAATGTTATTTATTTATTTATTTTGTTATTTGTTTATTTTGTCATTTGTTTATTTATTTATTCTCTTTGTTCACGATCCCTTAGGAAAATATGTCCATGTAAAATTATGGCATGGAACATGGTGTCAGAAATGACAAAGTTTAGGTAAAATTGTAACATCTTTCTTATTTCTGCTTTCAAAATAGATCGTGGGTGCTCGTTAGAACCGCCTCGTTGAGATTGAATAAGGCGGTTCTAACGAGTACACATAATCTATGTTTTTGGTCTAAAATAAGGCAAAAAAGGTATACTCCCGTGAACCCACTTTTCTCTATATATAGTGGGGTTTAGAGGGGTCTTCGTTTCACGGACTTGTTATTGTGATACATTTCAAGATTCATTGCCAATTGCTAAATCTTGGAATAAAACTATATCAAAAATACATTGAAACTCTTTAAGAACCGTCTCCAGAAAAAAATGAAACTCTTTGCAGTCGCTACTGAACGCTACATTATTTCCAGATTACGTTAATATTTTTTTTTTTAAAAAAAGCATCGTCACATCACGTGAACAAGTGAAATGAACAACCCTCCCCTCCCCTCTCCACTCCACTTTATATATAGAAAACTGAGGTTTACGGGGGAATACATTATTTTTTTTATTTCTGCTCCAACACATAGGTTGTGGGTACTCGTTAGAACCGCCTCATTGCGGCTGTTCTAAAGAGCACCAACAACCTATGTTTGAAGTGTAAATAAGGAAAATATAAGTAATTTTCATCAGAAAAGAAGCCAGTTTGAAGATGTGAAAAAATGCATTATCGCGCACGGGTCTGTTATCGTAATGGGTGTATTTTTGTCCCTTTTTTCGGAATACTTATCACCCCTGTAGAAATAGTTAAAAACTACGGCAAATTATAAATAAATCTGGCATATTAAATGGTTTCGAGATTTCGGTTTGACTCTGTGCATTTGGTATAGGTTTCTTAACTTAAGACCTTTCTACTGATGTAAATTTTATTTAGTAAACTGCTCGGCAAAGCGCCTTTTTGCGACCTAGACTACAGACTTTATTCCGCCTTTTTAGATCAACCAATTAAGGGAAATAACTAGCTCAAGTATGTTGCAAATCATTAGATAATACCTGTTTTTGGCAAAAAGTAGAGTTGATGCATATTTTTGATCGTAGCTTTACATGGTGCAAGTAGTATAAAATCCCAGCGACTAAAAATAAATATGTGCTTTGTTGAACCGTAAATTTCTCATTTCGTAAATTTCACACCCATAAAAAGAATTGGTACCAAAACGTCATATTTGCCTAATGTGAAATTTACATATGGTCAATTTCGATAAATTTTGGTGTCTAAAATTTGTTCGGTGTCTAAAACTTGTACTAAGATTTCTCATGTTGATAATTTCTGATGTGTGAAGAATTGGTTAGTAATCGTCACATGTGAAAAAGTGGTACCAATTCCTCACACGTGAAGAATTCGTTGATAATTTCTTACGTCAGAGGGACAGGTGTTGGTTGACATCATGAATGATCATGGCTTGAAACAGGTTATTTACTTCCCTACTCGAGATAGAAACACTTTGGATTTGATTCTTACAACCTTGCCAGGACAGTTTGGGGATATTCAATCCCCGGACAAACTAAGTGATCATGATATTGTCTCTGGATTTTTGAAAATCTTCATACCACCTATAAAGAAACCTCGTAGAAAGGTGTACTTATATCAAAAGGGTGACTATGAAACTATGAGGAAGGATGCCCTAAAATTTGCAAGAGAGAAATACTTTAATGGTCATTCAGACGCTCGGTCTGTCCAGGAGAACTTTGATTTGATAAAGTCTTTCATTCAAGCTCCGTCCGAAAATTATATCCCCTCCAAAACTAGCAGGTATGTATCTTCAATTCCTTGGAGGCAGGTGGACACATTTATTCTGGACTTTGAGAAGGCGTTTGACACCCCTCCTCATGAATTACTTAAATCCAAATTATTTGGTAATTGGGATTGGAGGGAAGACTCTTAAATGGATAGATTCCTTCCTTTGCCACAGAAAACAGCGTGTTGTTTTTAATGGTGAATCTTCAGTATGGGCGCCAGTTTTGTCTGGAGTCCCACAAGGGACTGTTCTTGGTCCTCTATTGTTCTCCCTGTACATCAATGATATTTCCACTGACATTGACTCAGAAATAAGACTGTTCGCAGATGACTGTGTTTGTTACCGGGGAAATTAGAGATACAGATGACTCACTGAAACTTCAGGCAGACATTGATAGATTAGGATGTTGGGCCAGAAAATGGGGCATGAGATTTCAACCAGTTAAATGCAATATTATGCAGATAACAAGGAAGAGATCTAATAAAGTTGAGGCTTCTTACACCTTAGAGGGAACGGTCCTCGAAAATGTGAATTCCATTAAATACCTTGGTGTGACAATCACTCACGATTTGAGATGGAATACACACATTAGCAATATGTGTACAAAGACGAATAGAACACTTGGTTTCCTGAGGCGAAATCTTCATCAGTGTCCTCAGGATGTGAAAGAGACAGCATACAGGGGACTTGTTCGCCCAATCTTGGAATATGGTAGTTGCATCTGGTACCCAAGCGGAGTGGTCCTTAATGAAGAAATTGAAAAAGTTCAGAATAGAGCTGCTAGATTTGTAACTGGAAAGTATTGCTTTGAAACTGGGAGCATGACTGGAATTCTAGGAAAATTAAGATGGGAGTCTCTCAAGAAAAGGAGAAGAGACAGTAGGCTCATACTCTTATACAAAGGTCTAAAGGGTGCTGCCAGCATTCCAACAGATGACCTTGTTCACCCGGCTAGGCACTGTAGAAAGCACCATTCAATGACGTTTCAGACCCTTACTGCAAGAACGGATATTTATAAAGAATCGTTCTTCCCCCGAACCATTAGAGATTGGAATGCCCTTCCCGATTCTATTATTTTGACGGCTGAAGGTGCTGAGGATTGTGTAGCTAAGTTTACATCTTTGGTTAGAGCTAGGGACTAACTTCCCACATCACAGGTCCTGGTGTATGAATGTCATTTGACGTGTCACCAGTAACAATTCTGATTCTGATTCTGATTCTGTCTAAAGAATGGGTAAGTATTCGTCAGACCTGTGGCCTGTTGAAGATTTGGTCATGAAAATATTACTGCGACCAATCATCCTCTTCCGCTGATTCCAGTAGAGCACCACTCAGCTGATGGAGAAGTACTGGTAAACTGCCTCTGGGAGGCTTGTCTAGGAACAGTGTGATTAGATCAACTGACCGTCAATAACCTTAGCTGTTGATCGTAGACGTCAACACAAAATCAAACAAACAAACAAAGCAAAACAAAACAAAACAAAACAAAAAACAAATGCGCAGAATAGCTCCGTGACCACTCAGAAGAATCAGCGCAATTGTTTTTCGTTGCACTGATTGAAGAATATACCAGGTTTCTAAATCAGAAGTTAAAAATAATTATATGGGAAGCCCAGCGAGTGTCACAATAAAACAAGACAGCCTATCCCAAGCACCAAGAGGAAGCGGAAACTCCTCCGAACAGATACCACATTATTACAAATAATCATTAGCAGATCAATTAACTCTTGCTAAGACTTGCTTTAATAGTTACACAGGCTGGCGGGTCTTGTCGAAAATAGCAAGGAAAGGTTTTCTCACTCATCTTTTCTAACTCTTGTCCCAGAAGTTCCAACAGTAAAACATTGGAATTTCCTTCCACGTTTATAAAATTATGGATGCGTGTGAAGAATTGGAATCGAATGCAAAATTTAGCAGTTTTGGGAGGTATTCTATCGATGTGAGGAATATGCATGACTGCTACATGAAATTTGACTACGTGCGTATTTCTCTCACACGTTTCTCTCACACGTGAGAAATATTGGTATGGACAATGTAATCCGTGACGTATTTGTACCAATTCTTCACGCGCTGAGGAATTGGTACCAATTCTCCCCGGCGTGAAATTTACGAAATTAGAAATTTACGGTTCAACAGTGCTTTGTCTTTTTAAAATGAACTGCAAAAAGCCATTCATATATGTTGCAAAATACAGTTGAATCCTATATTAAGACCACCTATTACTAGCGGACATTGAGTGTAGAAAATATAAAGATAGAACAACTGAAACCGTTCAAATATGCTTTTAAACACAGAAACAGCCTTATCTTTTTGCTGGTCTTAATAGCGTAATTTTACTGCACAGTAAAATTCCGCTATTAAGACTACCTAAAATGAAGAGAAATAATACTTTTAAAAGCAAATTTAGAAGGTTTCAGATACATTTTCTTTGTATTTCCAACATCCAAATGCTCTAGTTGTAGACCACCTTTGGGACTGTTCAAAAGTGGTCTTACAGACCACTTTTGAACAATCTCAAAGGTGGTCTTAATATAGGAATTTTACTGTATTTGTTTGTTTGTTTGTTTGATTTGAGGTTTAACGTCCCCGTCAACACTATAAAGGTCATTTTGGAGACGTTGCTTCCAATTTTGTGGGACTTTTACCCGACATTGAGACAAAATGACATCTCAACCCCTGTCGCCCAATGAAACCAACCGAGTTTGAAAGCATATGTGGTCCGACTCGCACCACAATGCCTGGGCAGGCCTAGATCCTCTAAGCGGTTTACCGGTACTCGTGTGCGGTCGATATTGCAAAATAGATGACTTCTACATAATTACTGTCATATCCTGAAAAATTGTACGAAAATGCTCCTGATTTGATCCTGTAAAATGATCCTGATTTTTTGTGCCGACCCTGCAATTTTTATTGGCATCCAGAAAAAAAACACACTTTCTGGTCTACTAACCTTTTAATATTTTCTAGCACTTTTGATAAAAATTCTCAAAACTGCCAAAATAGCTAAACTAATACTTGGAAACCCTGTCCTTTTGCTTCATTGGTGGTTTTACATGTAACCTCGTTATTTGAATGTTTTCAGATAATATACTTAAAATTTAGCCGTTTTTTTATTATATTTTGCTTTTTTACATCGAATAAAATGTTGACAAAAAAAAAAAAAAAAAAAAAAAAGGTTTTTGCGATCTACCGACCCATACCGGTTTCGGTATGTTGGTGGAAATAGTTATTTTAGGCCTTACTTCTGCTCCCAATCGTAGACTAAAGGTACTAGTTAGAACCACCTCGTCGAAGCGATTCTAACAAGTACCCACAATGTTCAAAATGTTGATTATGGGTACTCGCAAGAACCGTCTCACTAAAGCGGTTCTAAAGAATACCCACAATCTACGTATAGAGCAGAAATATAATAATATGGTATTTTTTATCGGAATATTTTCAGTTGTTTTTTTCTGTTGCAAAATCCCAATATATTGGAATAGGCGTTTTCTCACAGGTCTGTTCGTATTTTTTTTTCCACAACCTATGTCTTTATTTGTTTGTTTGTGTTGGTCTTTAACGGCCCAGTCAACACTATTTTAGGTCATTTCTAAGCTGGTCAGTTTACCTATCCATTGTTTTTCTGGGCAGGCTTATACGTACGCGGTTAACCAGTACAGTGCACATTCTTTCACCAGAAACTGACAACTGCCCTTCTCGAATCAGCGGAAGGGAGAGAATGACCGTAGAAAAGATTTCATGATCAAGCGCCACGAAAGAATGTTGACGACCCGCCAGGTATCGAACCCGCGGCCTCCTGATCACAAGTCAGACGCGCATCCGACTGAGCTACCGAGGCCGATTGCAACCTATGTCTGGGAGCAGAAATAAGCAAACTAAGGTATACCCCTGTAAGCCCCAGTTTTCTCTATATAAAGTGGGGGTTAGAGGAGTGTTCATTTCACCGTCGTGCTCAGTGTGATTTTATTTTAATTTTCAGATTCTTAACAATGAAAATTCCAGTATTGTTATGCCTTGTTTTCGTCATGTGGTATGTAATACCACAGGTCTATGGAATGGGTCTCCCCAAGAGAGTTAAAGCTCTTGAATCAGAAATAGAATGTTTACAGGAATCCAAGAACAATCTGGCAAGTCAAATAGCAGCGGCGAGACAGGATTTGGAAGACTTAAAGGCTCTTATAAAGCGTTTGACAGAAATTATTCAATGTAAGTAGAAAACATCACTTAACCCTTGTCCTGCTGAACCCGGATATGTCTTATCTTTCAAACAATGCAGATCCAGATCAGAAGGCTTCTGAAGAAGCCATCTGATCAGGATCTTCATTGTTTGTCATTCAGTTTATGAATGTGTTGCAATAGTTTGCGCCAAGAAATCCGATTGGTTGATAATCAGTGGTGGGCGTGGCATATTTAAATATTCGGCAGGTCAAGGGTTAAGGTAGACTAACCCATGATTTGTCAATTTACCTGCCGATTTGACCATCCTAGTATTTCATAGAAGTTTCGACTGTACATTCTTAGTAATAAGCTAGAAATTGGAAGAAACATAAAAGTGAAACAGAAAATGGTGAGACTGTTTCTGATGAAAATACATGATATTTTTCTGATCTATATCATAAACATAGGTTGTGGGTGCTCGGTGGTTCTAACGAGTACTCACAACATATGCATTGGAGTAGAAATAAGAAAAATAATTTTTACCCCCGAAAACCCAAGTTTTCTCTACAGTGTGTGTGTTCATTTCACGGACTTTTTTACCTAATGAGAATCGCCTCAATGAAGCTATTCAATTTAGCACATGGAAAAAGCATTACGAAAACAGGCCTATATAATTTTGACCCACTTGAACCCCACTTTTATATAGTAAAACTTGGGTTTCCGGGGTATACCTTATTTTTCTTATGTCTGCTCTAAAATATAGATTGTGGGTACTCGTTAGAATCGCCTCGATGAGGCGGTTCTGACGAGTACCCACAATCTATATTTTAGAGCAGAAATAAAAAAAAATATCACATTTCGTTATCTAAAATTTTCGTTTTTAAGGTGGTACAATTTCTATCGTATTTGTATAGGCGTGTTCCCTATCATGCTGCAATGACTTACCCTAAGTGGCTCGAACTACCCCTGACTCGAACAAATTGTTTGTCCCAAGGTGATCTAGCCCTTGTCCTACTGGACACGACAGCCGCTATCTTTGCAAATAGTTTAGATCCGTCTGAACAGGCTTTACACTGTCATTCAGTTTTTGAATTCAAATGAATAGAATATATCAAGTAATTTGACGACCCCCGGGCATCGGGGCTTGAAGAAATAGATGGGCTGCATGATGCTTCCACGCAGAGCTGAAACCGACCGCACGCGAGTACTGGTAAACCGCTTAGTGGATCTAAGTCTGCCCAGGCAAAGCGGTGCGAGTCGGACCATCCATGCTTATAAACCCTATTGGTTTCATTGGGCGGCAGGGCTTGAGAGGTCATTTCATCTCAATGTCAGGTAAAAGTCCCTCAAAATTGGAAGCAACTTCTCCAAAATAACATGTACAGTGTTGACGGGGACGTTAACTCTCAAATCAAACAAACAAACAAATCAAATAATCTGATTGGTTGATGGTCAGACATTTTTGCGACAAAATAATTATTCAGCAGGATAAGGGCTTGTCACGTACGTGACCTAGTGGATAAGAGCGCTGACTCTTAATCATTAGGTCTCCCACCGCTATGGTTCGAGCCTGGTTCGGGTCGTATGTGAGACGCCGAGTTCTGCGACGGAAGGTCAGGTTTTTTTCTGGTTTTCGATATGAGTGAAACAATCTTGAAAAGGTCGTTAAACCATTCCCTTCTAAAAAAGGCTAGTCAGTGTGAGTGACGTTCGTCTGTGTTTGGTTATGGTTTATTGTCCCCTTCAACACTATATAGGTTATTATGGATACGTTGCTCCCTATTTTGTGGGATTTTAACTCGAAAGTGAGATGAAATAATATCTCAAGCCCTGCCGCATAATTAATCCAGGAGGCCGTTTATATGCATGTACGATCCGACTCGCCCCACTTCGCCTAAGCAAGCTTAGATTTCTCAATACAGTAAAATTTCCGCTATTAAGACCACCCAAAATTAAGACTAATTCTGCTATAAAAACGTATTTTTTAAGTTGCATTTATTCTTTCTCAGTGTTTTCTGCACGCAGTGCCCTCTCCTTAGAGATCACATTTGGAACTGTTCAAAAGTGGTATTTAAGACCACTTTTGAACAGTCTAAAAGGTGGTCTTAAAATAGGAAAGTCCCGTTACTTGCTGTCGGTTTCAGCTCTGTGTGGAAACATCGTGTTATCCAGTCTATTTCTCTAAGCCTCGACGGGCGGGGGTTCAATCAAAACTCGGTTAACGTCGTCTCAGCATTAGACGATTTAATTTAGTTTGGTTATTTTCGGATCAGCACAATTTAGATCAGATTACCTGTCCTAGGCAGATTTGTTTATACGCAGCCAACCTTTTTTTTCCACAAACTGAAAACTACCCTTTGAATTAGTGGAAGGGACCCAGAAGGCACACGTCGCTAGGGCAACGTCAAATCAACGTCGGTGCAACGTCGTGACGTCATGACGTTGAACCGACGTTGCTATGACGTCACAATTACGCCATGTGCCTGCTGGGGAGAGAGTGACCGCAGAAAATAGTTTATGGTCAATCTACACGAACTCGCACGCACGCACACAGAGTATGACTGGCATGAATTGTCACTGCTGTTTTTATTAAATGACCTGTGGCAACTTTGATCATAATGCGAGGATAACACATCACGAAAACACGCCTATATAATTCTGACCCTCTTTTAACCCCACTTTTATATAGTAAGAAAGGAGTTTACAGGGGTAAACGTCTTTTAAAAAAAGTTATTTCTACTCCAAAACATAGATTGCGGGTACTCGTTAGAACCGCCTCTGTGAGGCGGGTCTAACGAGTTTCCACAATCTATGTTTGAAGCATGCTGAAACATGAAAAAAAATCATTTTTTTTTTATCTGAAAATTTTCATTTTTGGTGATAAAATTGTCCAGTATATTAGAATAGGCGAGTTTTCATGCTGATCAAAGTCTTCGCTTGCCGCTAGTAATAGTTTCTTCTTTTTGAGTGACAATGGTTTATTTTCATTTTTATGTCCTCGGTAGCGATAGCGGGGACATATTGTTTTTGCCCTGTCTGTTTAATTGTTTGTTGGTTTGTATGTGGACAACTTTAACGTTGGCCATAAGTTTTGAACCGTTTGAGATAGAGCTTTCATATTTGGCCTGAAGGTTCCTTGTGACAAGACCTTCACATTCATGCAAAAAAAAAAAAAAAAAAAAAAAATGACCTGTGACCTTGACATTGACCTTTGACCTACTTAAAAGAAAAAAATAACATTGGTCCTAACTTTTGAACCACTTGAGATACAGCCTTCATATTAAGTATGTATGTTCCTTGTGACGAAAGCTTTACATTCATGCAAAAAAATGACCTGTGACCTTGACCTTTGACCTACTTAAAATAAAAATATAACATTTTGGTCATAACTTTTGAACGGTTTGAGATAGAGCCTTCATATTTTGCATGTAGGTTCCTTGTGACAAGAGCTTTACATTCACACAAAAATTTGACCCGTGACCTTGAGTTTTGACCTACATAAAAGAAAAAGTTAACATTGGTCATAACGTTTGAACCGCTTGAGATACAGCCTTTATATTTAGCATGTATGTTCCTTGTGACAAAAGCTTTACATTCATGCAAAAAATTTGACCTGTGGCCTTGACCTTTGACCTGCTTAAAATAAAAATAACATTTTGGTCATAACTTCTGAACGGTTCGAGATAGAGCCTTTCTAGTTTGCATGCAGGTTCCTTGTGACAAGAGCTTTACATTCACACAAAAAATTTTGACCTGTGACTTTGACCTTTGACCTACATTTTAGAAAAAATTAACATTGGTCATAACTTTTGAACCGTTTGAGATACAGCCTTCATATTTAGCATGAAGGTTCCTTGTGACAAACGTTTTACATTCATGCAAAAATTTTGACCTGTGACCTTGACCTTTGACCTACTTAAAAATAAACATTTTTGGTCATAACTTTCGAACCGTTTGGGATAGAGCTTTCATATTTGGCATGTAGGTTCCCCGTGATTAGAGTTTTTCATTCATGAAAAATGTTTGGACCATGACCTTGACCTTTGACCTACTTAAAAGAAAAAATAAAATTGTTCATAACTTTTGAACCGTCTAAGATAGAGCCTTAATATTTGGCATGTAGGTTCCTTGTGACAAGAGCTTTACATTTCATGCAAACTTTTTTGAACTGTGACCGTGACCTACTTTAAAGAAAAAATATTATTGTTCATAACTTTTGAACCGTTTAAGATAGTGCTGTCATATTTGGCATGTAAGTTTCTTTCAAGGGCTTCCCACACAAACAAAAACCTTGAACTGTGAGCAACTTTGAATAAAAAATGACCATGCCCGGGGACATGTTCGTGTTTCACAAACACATCTTGTTTTTTTTTTTCTGATTTTCAGCAATACCGCCTGTGTGTCCCAATGGCGAGAAACCGGTGCTTTGCCTAAAAGATCCGTGTGACGGCGCCCAGTGTCTAGGCGCTCCATCTGGTGCTAAATGCACGTAAGATCAGTAGTTACTTAATCACATGATATCATGACCTACACATGTCGGCCTGTAGGGGGAAATATAGGTTATGCCAAATAAATGGATATGTAGTAAAATTTATTTACTCAGTTCTTCAAACCACTTTTGCACAGTTCCAATAAGTGTCTGTTTACAAGAGGACACTGTCTTGTGTGAAAAATTTAAAGAATAACTGTTACATTTCATATCTTTGACGCACAAACAGTTTTATTACATTTATTTTTCGCATTAATTCTCCACCATCACCGACGTTTCGGCTTTTGACAGCCTTTATCACGGAATTGTTCTTTCAGTTTGATTTTAAAGCAGAAACTTTCTGGTTTTCGAGAAATGCTCGCCCATTTTTTTCTCCGAGCCCGACAGATCGTGATAAAGACCACGGCAAACAACAGAAATCTTAAATCTTTTGCAAATAGAGTGTTTTAGATGATCCTACCGCACCCGAAATTGCAAATATTACCTCTAGCATGTTTCCATGTAACAGTTAACACCGATACACCGTTTGTTCGCCTGTTATGCAAAGTTTTATGAAATGATCCAGTTCACGGTACAAAATCGGGAAGGTAAAGTTCACAGTAATTTCCACAGTTGTGATAACGCAAAACGCCAAACTGATAATGCTTTTCAACATATCGCAACAACAAGATGGCAATTCACGTGATGTTGGTCATGGGAAATACATTTTCGTTGAAACATAATGTATTCCTTTTTTTTCCAAATTGTTTCCGCATGCCAGACATGTAGTAAAGACTTAAGATCGATAACATTTAAACGAACATACGCGAAAACACATGGGCACGACTGCCTTCGTTTGTTTTGGAACCAGATTTTTCTCTCAGACTTATTGGCAGAAACATCAATGCAGTATACATAAAGCGGCAAAGGAGTTTGTGTGTTCAAAAGGTCAGAAGAAATTTCCCATGAAAGCGAACTCAGACCCTGAGAGTGAAGGTTGGGATCCCGTAAAGTATACTTAAGCCCGCCAGTAATTGTGACTGGCCGTTTCAAGTCGGTGCTTTTGCTGTGGTGTTTGTGAGTCTGATAAAATCCTTAGTAATGTATATTAACTAATTTTTAGTTATGTAAATCAATTTCTTTACCTCATACTGTGTTTTACCCCTTTACTAATGTCATAATGCTTGTTTGTACCACACTGAAAGTGAAGGTAAGGGTTGATATTCTGTAAAGTATGCTTAAATGTTTGCTGAGAAGTAAAGCAATGATCAAGAATCGATACAATTAATATACACCGTCCATCAGAGACACCAAATGGAAAGAAGCACAAACAAGAAGTAAATAGACCGTGATGGAATCAACAGCAGAGGAAAGCCAATTGGACACTTACTTTCCAACAAAATGGCCAACTGGCTATCCAAAATAAAAAAAAGAAACAAGCGAGACACACAACTAGTAACAAACAAATAAATAAATAAAACGCCACAGAAGAACCGTCTTCGTACGGTTAGTGAAAAGCAGTCCAACCCTCGCCCTTACTTCTGTCGTGGTTTAGACTATTAATTTGTCAGTCCGCATGAAGGCTTCCTACTTCATCAGTGTGATATCTCCAAGCACATACAAATTAAATAGCCACAGAGATGAAACAAAGTTGAGGACTCGACAGCGCGAAACAAATGAAACGCCGGAGCAAAAGAAAACCATCAGTTAAACTCCGAGGGGCCCGACCAAAGACGAAGCATCAGGTACCAACCAACATTACATAAAATAAAAATTTATGACGCTGGAACAGCCATAGAATCTGTGGCCCGACCCACCGGCGTGTAATCAAGGAGGGCAGAAAAGTTACAAACCGTCATTGGGTTAACTTCGAAGCATGCAGTCTGTCTTATAACATTTATTTTGTACCCAACCTTTTTGTATCGTAAAACGATTTTACGAAATTGGGTACTGTAGTCATCGCAAGTATATATATTTCTAACTTTATATACAAGTCACCATAAAATTCAGGTCCCGTTAGACCTTGTGGCAGAAGAGTTTTAAGTCCAACATTGTGAAATCAAATCAGAATGGCGACTATTAAATATGTGCTATTAAAGGGTTATCCTTTGTAAGCAAGGATTGCACCACATAACTGAAAAATAAGGAGTGTATGTATTTTCTGGGCCAGACTAGCTACTTTCGACCAATTAGGCCTCATCAGTGACCCTCAGATATTTTCAAAATTCCAGAATGGAATCAATGATCCCAAAGGACAAGAAAATATAATCTACACTATGATGTAGGGCATTCCCACACACCAGCTGTAGTGAAGTTAAATATGTACTATAAAAGGGTTATCCTTTGATAGCAAGGAATGCACCACAGAACTGAAAAATAAGGAGTGTACGTGTTTTCTGGGCCAGACTAGCTAGTTTCGGCCAATTAGGCCTCATCAGTGACCCTCAGATATTTCAAAATTTTAAACTTTGAAAAGGCTTTACGTAGTTTATGATATTGATACCCCTGATTTAGAAGTTAAGCAGTTAACAATTTATTACGAGTGTTGAAGTCAGACGCGTGGCTAAACACTCTGGCAAATTGAATTGAGAAATATAAATACTGTAGGATATCGAATGAGGAACATCACTATCCAAATAAGGAAAATATATAGATATAGTCATAAAATCTAAATCATCACAGGAAACAAATCCATCAACAGTAGATAAATGTAAATCCAAAACCGGGACCTCGGTGTCAGAGGAATTGCTTTATTTAACTGAAGTTTTGAGGGTTAAATATGACTGATCAAACCACCAAAGTAAGAACTGTCAATATTTAATAAATCTTACAAACATCTAGAAGTAAAGCTAAACGCTTCTATTATTTCAGATTGGTTATCAGCAGAAAGTGACATCATGAATAAAAATCAAAAATGAGTTCCTTTAAGAGCAATGAAAACATTCATAAGAAAGAAGATGGGTCATACTACGTAGTTTCGGCTAATGAAGCCTCATCAGTGATCCTGTAATGATCCGGCAAAGAAAGCCAGAGGAAACATACTGCAATTTTGCTAATTTCGAATAGGCAGTCGATTCAAAGACTGATATAAATCAAAATGGGGTCCAAATAATTAAAACCCTGTCTAGAATATGAGTCTAAACCAATAATTTATTTCTGATTTCTCAGAATATTCAAGTCTCTTTCATAGCAATACAAGAACATGTCAGCTACAAGATGTGCGCAATTCGTACCCATCGGAATACCTGTAATTTGTCTAAATATCTTAGTACCAAATCTAATGAAAACATTGTCAAGTAGAACGGTTAGAGCTTCACACACTTTCTGACATGACCATAGTGTATAATTCTTATGCTCTTTAGACGTGAAAATCGCATTTCTAACATTACATGCAAGATAGAGAGAATCTTCTCTGTAAAAAGTCCATGCAGTTAAATCAATAAGTTTTTTCTATTATAAGATAATGAGGATGTGTACTAGTATATGACGTTTCGGGGCGTGTAACTAATTATTTGTCACAACTGTGCTTACATATTGTTGGACAGTGACAACTGTTCGAAGTATATTTTGCTGGCATGCTACCATACGGTTGAAGTTTCTTGCGTCACGTATGTAGCATGTAAGCGTTATGATTTTGTACCCTTTCAGCCCTTTATAGCCAAGTACAGATACATTTGCAAACAGTGTAGGTCCTGGTGAAATGGCTCATAATGAGATATCTCATTCTGTTCTACATGTTTTGCACTGCTGTTGACAATTATTGACTATACACCCAGTTTACATGTGTATAACGGACGTGTACAAATACAGTAATTGGAGACTGAAATTGAGAAACACGTGTGGAAGCGGTAAAATCTTAACCTAGCAATTTTTAAACCTTGCAGAGGATATTTCGTCTTTTATTCTTATATTTCGCCGCAATTTCACATTTCTTATGACTAATCTGCAGGCAGCTGGTTCATATGACATGCTGAATCCAATCTCTGAAAAATAAGATTAAATTTTAAAGTCGTCTGCCTTACGTTTTTGTATGGCGCTTTTAAGTTACTAACACGCCAGTACACTTGTGTAGATATTCATCGTTGGTTTTTCAAAAGGCATGTGTCGTCTGATCATTCCTGGAATTTTTCAACTTAAGACAGTGCATGTATACAAATATGCGCGAGAAAATTTCAGAACAATCACCAGAATAAATGAATATGAGCATAGAACTGATAAAAGCCGGACTACATTTTGTGCTGACTCATATTTCCATGTCGGGGGAGGGGACAAACTACTTTAAAACTTGCAGCATAGCGAACAATCACAGAATGAATCTATCATTAAAATTAATTAGTATACATTACTGAGGAAATTATCAGACTCGCCAACACCACAGCAAAAGCACCGACTCGAAACGGTCAGTAACAATTACTGGCAGGCTTTGATGTGTTAGGAGGCCTTTTCTTTTGCAATATAGATGATGCTCTTGAAACAAACAAATCGCGGTATATTTGTGTAAGTCTGCAGGGTATTCAATTTTAACATTCAGCTAGAACATCAAGTAAAGAATTCTTTAATAGTATGCCCCCCCCCCCCCCCTGTGGAATTCGTTACCGCTGGCCGTTCCAAGACGTTTCTTCTATCGCGGTTTATTTTTGTTATGGTTTGTCTTTGAGTGTTTGTGGTGCTTTTATTTTTTTATTTGCGATAACCTATTGGCCATTTTGTGGGAAAGTAACTGTCCTTTTCGCTTTCCGCTATTGATGTTTCCATTAGGGTCTGTTGTTTCATGTTTGTGTTTATTTCCCTTTGGTGTCTCTGATGGGAGCTGTGAGTTGATTGTATCGATTCCTGATCATTGCCTCCACTTCTATTTTAGGTATACTTTACGGGATCCCAACCTTCACAGAAAAAGCTGTTTTCACAACAAACGTATGCAGTCGTGCCCGTGTGATTTCGCGTATGTTCGTTTAGATGTTTTCAATCTTAAGTCTTTACTGCATGTCTGGCATGCGGTAGTCATTTGCTAAAAAAGAATAAATTATGTATCACCGAAAATGTATTTCCCATGACTAACATCACGTGAATTGCCATCATGTTGTTGCGGTCTGTTGAAAAGCATTATCAGTTTGGCGTTAACGTTATCACAGTTGTGGAAATTACCGTGAACTTTACCTTCCCGATTTTGTACCGTGAACTGGATCATTTCATAAAACTTTGCATAACAGGCAAACAAACGGTGTATCGGTGGTAACTGTTACATGGAAACATGCTAGAGGTAATATTTGCAATTTCGGGTGCGGTAGGATCATCTAAAACACCCTATTTGCAATAGATTTAAGATTTCTGTTGTTTGCCGTGGTCTTTATCACGATCTGTCGGGCTCGAGGAAAAAATTTGGGCGAGCATTTCTCGAAAGCCAGGCAGTTTTGCCTTCATAGCAAACGTCATAAAACATCGGAAGTTGAGCAGAGTACTTTGGTGTATGTCTCGCGAATATGCGTTCTGTAATAACCAAAATATCGGGGAAAACCGTACCTGAAGCGAGCGATTTTCCTCATAAAATTCCGTTTACTTTATCAACTGGTCACGTGGGTTCCCCACCCTGCTAATGTAGCAACCATATCGACATGAATGTCCTTAGGAGCTAACCCCTTTTTATGGAGGTGCTTGATGACACCCCGATGCCAGATTTTGTCCATTTTTTCAAAAACGTGCTAGTATCAATTTTCAAAGTCTAGAATTTCTACGTTATTGCAGGTGAACTTGAACTCAAATATTTGAGTCAAATCAATTAATAAAGGTTTGGATTTAATGAATACAAAATTTCATGGCTGTTCGATACCTGCTTCTTGGTCAGGCTCAGAACTTTTCAGCCTACGCTCGTAAGACCATCAAAAATTGAGACAAATTCTGCTTTAAAAAGCTAATTTGGAAAAATTTGAGTTATTCTTCCTTAGTGTTTTCTGCACACTGTGGCATCTTCTCAGATACCACCTTTGGAACTGTTCAAAAGTGGTCTTTTAGACCACTTTTGAACAGTCCCAAAGGTGGTCTTAACATAGGAATTTTACTGTATAACTTGGATCAGTATAAGAAATACTGACAGTTATTTTCTTTAAAAAATGTCAAATTTTGTGCAACCTAAAAAGCTTTACTTTCACTTACATTTAGCTTGGCTATGTTGTCGTGACAGTCCAAGCAAAACCCACTTTGTTTTGACATATGTCGAGCTTTCGTGGTAATGTTAAACTCTCCAGATGCTGATCACAACCATTCTTGTCTGCGCGTGGACGGTTTCCAGTCATTTCGTACCCAAATCATTTCGTACCTTAGTCACTCACTTCGTACCATTTTGGTTATTTCCTACCCGTTTTATTTTGCAATTTGGTTATTTCGTACCAACTTTGGTTATATCGTACCCTATTTGGTCATTTCGTACCCACTTTTAATTTTTTTCTGGGAATGGTTTTTGGTTATTTCGTACCCTCTTTAGTCATTTCGTACCAACTTTTAATTTTTCTGGGAAACGTTTTTGGTTATTTCGTACCCAATTTTTCAAACGTAGGTACCAACTGACTTTGGTATGATATGAATTGTTTTAAAGCTTTTCTGTAGGTGACCTGAGCCGAATGTTCAGGGAGAGCTGTTGTGATTGGTCACCGTCCGTCGTCGTCGTCCGTTCGTATGTCCTTTCACAATTTCTTTAAATGACATCTTCTCAACCATTGAAGAGATTTTGACGAAACTTGGCGAGATGATGTGGATGGACCTCTCTAAAAGATGTTCAAAGAATGCCATTCCATGCAAAACCCTGGTTGCCATGGCAACAAAAAGGGGGAAAACTAGAAAAACTTATAAAAATCTTCTTGTCTTGAAACCAGAAGTCCAATGTCTTTGATATTTGGTATGACGCTTCATCTAGTGGACATCTACCAAGATTGTTAAATTTAGAGCCATGGGGCAAAAATATGGCCCCGCCCCGTGGCCCAGCTGTTTTACATAGGCTTATACCTGGAAAACCTTTAAAAATCTTCATCTCTGAAACCAAAAGGCCCAGGGTAATCGATGTCGAGGTGGCTTTAACGAATTTCCACAATCTTTGCTTGGAGCAGAAATATGAAAAATAGCACAAGTTCTTATCGGAAAATTCTCTTTACTAATTAAGAAGGAAAGAAAGAAAGAAAGAATAAATAAATAAATAAATTAATAAATAAATAGTCCCTTAGTCTGTCGGTCTTTCCCAGATACGAAATGACCAAATGACTTGGGTACGCATTGACTATTTTAAAGTCATTTCGTAACCGTTTTGGTAAATTCGTACCTTTTGGTCAACTTGTACCTAGGTACGAAATTACTAAAACGGTTACGAAATGATTTGGTTACGAAATGGTTGTTAGTGGGTACGAAATGACCAAAAATGGGTACGAAATGACCAAAATGGTACTAAATGACTAGGGTACGAAATGACTTGGGTACGAAATGA
This sequence comes from Lucinisca nassula, assembly GCA_963580285.1. Taxonomy (NCBI): domain Eukaryota; kingdom Metazoa; phylum Mollusca; class Bivalvia; order Lucinida; family Lucinidae; genus Lucinisca; species Lucinisca nassula. The sequence goes on from OY757024.1 coordinate 113,160,648, forward strand.
CCGGTTACCGCGTGGACCAGATCAGACTGCTCCACACTCTTTGCCTGTGCATGCAAAACTGTATAGTTGAATTATATACAAGATGATTCAGCCGACGACATAAACAGAAATAAAAATCAGATATTTATTTTTGGGCATCTTAAGGATTAAGATGTCAGAATACGTTTTTGGTACTTTATTCTTTTACGCTTACCCTGCTGAATATATGATAAGCCATGCCCCTTTCAGACTATCAACCAATCAGATTACACGATTCAATGTTTTCATTCGAATTCACTAACTAAATGGCAAACAGTGTAGACCCAGATTAGATGGCTTTTTCCGTGTAGATTTTGATCAGATGGTTCCATCTGATCTGAATCTACACCGTTTGCAAAGGTACGGGGTTGTCATGAACAGCAAAACAAGGGTTAAACGGGTCTCTAGAGTATCTAAGACCAATGTTTGACACAGAACTATGGAAAATGTCGCAGTTTTTCCCGGAAAACCTATACAGTCGAACTTCAATGGCTCGAACCCCTTTGGGACCATGAACATTTGTCGAGACGGCGGTAGTTCGAGCCACTGAGTTTACTGTCAGGAGGCATAGCGAGATACTTTTAGACATCTTTTCGGTGTTCTATAATGAATATGTATGCTGTGTGTACTCATTAGAATCGCCTCATCGAGGCGATTCTAATGAGTACACACAGCATACATTTACAAGATAAAAGACAAAAATCTCCTCAATTATCCCGCACTATTTCTTATGTAGAGGATTTCGCTAGGGGCTCAAGAATGGGTTCGACTCATCCATGGTACACGAGTCATCAGTGTTCGAGCCATCGAAGTTCTACTGTAGTTCCACAAGCCATGAAAAACATGCATATGACTGTGCTCTAAATATACTTGTGTTCTATTCCTTCAGCCCAAACTACTGTGGCGGTTGCAATGCCGAATGGACAGATGCCAACAACAATACTGTGAATTGTAAGTTTTTTTGCCTGCTTATAAATATAGAAATATGAGCAAATAAATATGAGTCAGCGCATGACAAAACCTGCAATAAGACATGTGCGCCCAGCGAAGACTCAAATCAGCCTGCGCATCCGCGCAGTCTGATCAGAGTCTTCGCTGTGCGCTCTAAGGATAGCAAAGGACCCATTGCTCCTTCATGCAGCAAGAGAAGTCTCTGGTTAGACTATATGGATGCGCAGGCTGGACGCACATGTCTTATTGTAGGTTTTGTCGTGCGCCGGCTCATATTCTTCTCATGCTCAGTAATATTAAAAGAAGAGCATATAAATGATTTCTCCCTTCTCACAAATATTAAAACAAGTGCAAATGAGTTTAGAGAGAGTCTTTTAACTTTGCTGGCCGTTTGGATAAGTATTGATAGCATGGCGAGTGTTCTTCAAATTGACTGCCTTTTGTGTGCTTGCGCTCCTGGGACAGGTTCAAATCTTTATGTTGTCAGTTCATTTTTTTTATTTGTTTCCTTCCTTCTTTTGTTCCTACAGTTGTTCCTTGCAGTTTTTATTTTGTTTTGCAACATTACGAAAACACGTCTATACAAATACAGTGTAAATTTTACCCCAGAAAATCGAAAATTCTAAGATGAAAAATTGTGATATTTCTTTTATTTCTGTTCAAAATATAGATTGTGGGTACTCGTTAGAACCGCCTCATTTAGGCGGTTCTTCTAACCGCCTAGTGGAAATAAAAGTTAAAAATAGCAAAAGTTATCTAGTTTGTTCAGTGTACAGACCACCGTCATCAAACTCAGATTGGTGTGATTCTTTTTCCAAAGAAATTGAAATGGTATTAGCTTTACATGACGAGGGCCCCCGCCCATAGGGGCTTGAAGAAATATATGGGCTGCATGATGCTTCCACGCAGAGCTGAATCCGGCCCGCACACTAGTACTGGTAAACCGCTTAGAGGATCTAAGCCTGTCCAGGAACCGCGGTGCGAGGCGGACCGTCCATGTTAATAAACCCTATTGGTTTCATTGGGCGACAGGGCTTGAGATGTCATTTCATCTCAATGTCGGGTAAAAGTCCCACAAAATTGGAAGCAACGTCTCCAAAATGACCTTTACAGTGTTGACGGGGACGTTAAACCTCAAATCAAACAAACAAATTTACATGGCGAAGTTTACATCATGGGCGATTTGAATATTGATTGCAAAACAGGCCAACTCTCTAATGTAAAACGGAGAAATACCGTCGAACTATACAATTTGAACCAGGTAATTAAAAGGTCAACAAGAGTCACGGCTCATTCAGAAACCCTGATAGATCACCTTTATACATCCAATACAGATAAGATGTCAGACATTGCAGTCCCCTCAATCGCCATAAGTGACCATTACCCAATTTGTTTTACTAGGACCACAACCAAAAATGTCATTAAACGACAGCAACATCAAACCATACAGTACCGCTGCTATAATCGATTTAATGACAATGCATTTCTAAATGAGCTTTCAAATTCATTGACATCGTTAAATATCTCTCAAACAGATTCGAATCAAAATTTTGCAAATCTGACTGAACAGTTTATGACTATTCTCAATAAACACGCCCCTATGAAAAACAAACGAGTCAAAAGAGAAAGTCAGCCAACATGGATTAACGATGACATTAAAGCAGCTTCGAAACAACGTGATACTTACCATAAATCAAAAACATGGACCCAGTATAAATTCTGGCGGAACAAAACAACTTCACTTATTCGTACCGCGAAAAGAAACTTCTTTTCGAAATCCATTTCCGATAACAAAGATACTTCGTTTTTATGGAAGCATGTGAAAGATCTTACTGGTCAAGCATCTGCTTCGAAGATCCCTGACGAACTCCTTATCGACGGGGAGACTTTGGACGACCCTAACACAGTAACTGAAAAACTTAATTGTTTCTTTTCGTCCATTAGTGATAGACTCAAAACTCAACAATATAATAAGGACACTGGCTTTGACTGGCAATCTCTAAAGTCCCATATAGACGGCAAGATACCAGATAATGTACAGTTTAAAATTCCTCTGATGACACTTGGTGGCTTACAATCCAACATCAGTTCGTTAGATCCCAGTAAAGCTACAGGCCTGGACGGTATTTCACCCAGAATTACAAAAAATGTCATCTGAGGTTATCAGCCCTGTATTGCTCCAAATGATCAACATAAGCATAAGTAATGGCAATTTTCCCGATAGGTTAAAATTGGCCAAAATAATACCTATTCACAAAGGCGGTACAAAAACAGATCCTTCTAATTATCGACCAATATCTGTATTGTCTGTTATTTCGAAAATAATAGAAAAAAACATGTTACAAAACATCTTTTCGGTTATTTAAATAAATATGATATAATACACAAGTCCCAATCAGGATTTCGTAAATACCATTCTTGCAATACTGCCCTTATTAAACTTTTGGACAAATGGCTGCAAAGCATCGACCACGGTGAGCTAGTTGGAGCAATCTTCTTTGATCTTAGAAAAGCTTTTGATGTTGTTAATCACGATTTACTTCTAAAGAAACTGATGCTCTATAAATTTTCAGACGTTTCTTTATGCTGGGTAAAATCGTATTTATTCAATAGAAAGCAAAGCATTGTCGACGGGAAATGCGCATCCTCATTTCAAAATATTAAAGCGGGTGTGCCTCAGGGCTCAGTATTGGGCCAGGTGCTCTTTCTTCTCTTTGTGAATGACCTACCTCTATTCATAAACGAAACATACCTCGAATTATATGCGGATGATGCAACAGTCCATATTGCAAGCAAAAATAAGGACTTCGTCCAACAAAAACTTCAAAGCGGAACTAACGGCTTTTAAAATTGGTGCCATTCAAACGACATGCATATAAATGTCCAGAAGACATCTGTTATGTGGATAGGAACACGACAAAATTTGCAGCTCTTAGATTCGATTGAGATTTGTCTTGAAGATGAAATTATAAAACAAGTTGAAACACAAAAACTTCTAGGTGTAATCATTGACAAATCGCTCAACTGGGACGAACAAATTAATACCTTGTGTTCCAAGATCACCCGTAGAATCACTTTATTGAAACAACTTTCAAAATATGTAAATAAAGAACATTTGAAACTGTATTAAAACTCATATATTCTCCCAATTTTCGATTATGGATGTATACTGTGGAGTCGTACTTCCACTTTTAATCTTAATAGACTGCTAAAACTCCAAAAACGGGCCGCGCGACTAATCCTGCAGGCAGATATCACGACCCCATCTGAGCGTATGTTTAAAGATCTAGAATGGCTTTCCTTTCCGAAACGAATTCTATATCACAAATGTTTAATGATGCACAAAACCTTAAATGGACGTGCACCCAAATATCTTACTAATCTGTTCAAAAAGACGTCAGAATTCGCAAGAACCAACTATTTTGCAAAATCGTTTCAAATCGACGGAGCTAACCTATGGAATGCTTTGCCTGTAGACATAAGACAAAGTGAAAGTTTAAATTCATTTAGAAATGCATTAAGGTCATATTTGCTAAATCATCATTCAGCTATCCAATTGTCTCCTTTATAAACTCCTCATCTTTGTTCGCAGAAAATGAATTAAATGAGTAAAATAAATTATGCATTCATAATTAATAATTGTGCCATGAAAATCAATTTTGTGATATCTCCTATTTTAGCATTTTAAACACACTATGTCCAGATTGCTGACTATTTGTAGCTACATTTTCATTTTATGACCTACATATATTATTGTTGAATAATGTATATGTATCTTTTAACAGAATTCAAACCTGCTGTAATGTTTATACAGAATTTAACATTTATAAACCAACGTCAAATCAACTTTGTAAATTACTCACATGCACTGTTTTAACTCAGATGGTCTTATTCTGAAATTTAATGTATTCTAAAATCATTCTTAAATTTAAGGATTCTTAGTCGTAGTTTTTTTTTTTTTTTAGAAATACGTGTTTATAATTTATAAGTCACTGTGCTTTTAATCACATTTGTATATATTTGTAAATGTATATATGTTTTCTTTTATAGAGGACCATATGTAAGATTAGTATTGTGTGCTAAATATGTCATCCTCTGAAAATAAAGATATTATTATTATTATTATTATTATTATTACAGAGGCGGTTCTAATGAGTATCCACAATCTATATTTTGAAAAGAAATAAAAAAATATCACAATTTATCATCTTAAATTTTTTTTATATTTTAGAGCAGCAATAAGAAAAATAAGGTTTACTCCTGTAAACCCCAGTTTTACTATACATGTATAAAAGTTGGGTTCAAGGGGGTCAGAATATATAGTTGTGTTTCGTGGTAGAATTCAGAGGACCGTGATCTGCGACCGCACCGCCTGGGGTTATCACGGCAGCCAATTACGAAAACACACTCATGTAACAAAGTGCATTCTTTCTTCTCTCCAAAATTCCTACAGGTACTTTCCCGATTAAAATGTGTGATATAGAGTTTATTCATTTTTATCCCCCGACCGAATAGGTTAGGGGGATATAGCGATCAGCCTGGCGTCCGTCCGTCCGTCCGTCCGTCCATCCGTCCGTAGACGCAACCTTATGATGGCCATAACTCCAATACCCTTTGAGATTCATTGATGGTTCTTGGCACAATTGTTCACAAGGGTGAGACGGCGTGTCATGCGCAAGAACTAGAACTCTGGCTGCCATATTTTTTGATAATATAGAATGACTACGTTGTGATGACCATAATTCCAGTACCCTTTGAGATATAATGATGGTACCTGGCACACTTTTTCACAAGGCCGAGACCGCGTGTCATGCGCAAGAACCTTAACTCTGACTGCCATAGTTTTTGAGTTATTTCCCCTTCAAATAAAACAGAGTGACTATCTTGTGATGGCCATAACTCCAATACCCTTTGAGATATATTGATGGTACCTGACACAGTTGTTCATAAGGCTGAGATTACATGTCATGCACGAGAACTGCAACTCTGGGTGCCATGGTTTTTAGTTATCTCCCCTTACAATAAAATAGAATCACTACCTTGTAATGGCGATATCTCCAATTCTGTTTGTGATATATTGATGGTACTTGGTACAGTTGTACATGAGGTTAAGCAGGTGTGTCGTGTGCAAGAACCACGACTCTAGATGCCCTGTGTTTTAATTATCTCCCCTGACAATATAACCGTGTGATGGCCATAACTCCATACCCTTTGAGATATATTGATGGTGCTTGGCACAATTATGGTCAAGGTGGAGATGGTGTGTCATGACTAAGAACCACAACTCTGGATGCTAGGGTATTTGAGTTTTCTCCACTTCCAATATAATAGTAGGACCACCTTGTGATCACCATACCTCCAATACCCTTTGAGACATATTGATGGTGCTTGGTGGAGATGTACATGAGGTTAAGCAGTTGTGTCATGCGCAAGAATTACAACTTTGGGTGCCCTGGTTTTGTTAGTTATCTCCCATGACAATATAACCTTGTGATGGCCATAACTTCAATACCCTTTGAGATATATTGAAGGAACTTGGCACAATTATATACAAGGTATAGAAGGTATGTCATGCACAAGAACCACAACTCTTGGTGCTGTGGTATTTGAGTTATCCCTTTTAAACATAACAGTACGACCATCTTGTGATACCATATCTCCAATACCTTTTATACATATTGATTATACTTGGTACAGGTATACTTGACATTAAGCAGGCGTGGCATGCACAAGAACCATAATTCTGAGTGCCCTGGTTTAAGTGAGTTATCTCCCCTGACAGTATAAGCGTGAGATGGCTATAACTCCAATACCTTTGAGATATATTGCTAGTACTTGCCACAATTGTACATGTATATAGAAGGTTGAAAAGGCATTTCATGTGCAAAAACCACAACTCAGTATACCTGTACTTTGTGCATTGGAAATCTTGCATCACATCATGTTGAGAACATAGGGGCTTGAATCATGAAAAAAAAAATCATAATAAATTAAAAAAAAAAAAAAAAAAAAAAAAGAAAAAAATTTTTTTTTTTTTTTTTTTTTTTGCACTATATTAGAGTCTCTAATATAGTACCCAAAAAAAGAAAATTTTTTTTTTTTTTTTTTTTTTTCATTTTTTTTTCATGATTCAAGCCCCTATGGTTGAGAAGATTAGGCGAAGATAGTCTCAATTAACTTTACATATACAAAATATATGATGGACTTACCAGTGTGTTTTAATTCTGTTGCACTTTCTATTTGTGAACAGTCTTCTGAAGGCCATATTGGCTTTTGGTCGGGGGATTTGCCATCTCCTCTGATGGCTGTTTTCCTATTTGAAATATAGGATTTATAAACGGACAGAGGTAAAACAATCCGATTAAGAAACGAGTGCGAAGATCCAGTTTCTTTAACGGATGAAACACCGATTAACAAACGAGTGCGAAGCACGAGTTTCTTTTCTCCCGAGGTTAATAAATCCCCTATTTCAAATAGGAAAAATGAATATGCTGTATATTACATGCACTTCCGTAGACTTCAAGGGCAGTTTGGATCTTGAATATTGGATCTGAATTTCAGTACAGTTGACTGTTTACAGCTCATGTTAACAGTTCAATCAGCGTAGTGAAACAGAGACTGACAAGAAGAAAAAAACAGATGGACGCTATTTTAAAAGCGCTGTCTAGAGTTTTGAAACAACAACAACAACAAAAACAAAACAAAGACGAAACAAAGTGTTTCAGTGAAAAACAACTAATCTATCTATCTTCTGATACTGCGTCGGTCACATTTGATCATTACCGCAGGTGTATATTACATACACTCCAGGTTTTGCAGGATGAAAGCCTGCACAGTAATCATGTAATTACGGTAGGGATCTTTAACCTGCACAGGGGATGGTTCTCCCTGCACAGGGGGCCTCCAGTTAACGGCCCGATCCGAAGGACGGTGCACTTTATGACATTCATCCCTGCAAATGATGCCAATGGAGCGTGTTCGGACACCGAAATTTTATCGCCGCTGCCGGGGATCGAACCCGGGGCCTCTAGCATCAGAGGCAAGTGCACTAACCACTGAGCTATCACGCTTCTAAACTAAAACGTGAGATTAAAGAAAGCAAAACGTACTTCCAATGCAGTGGTCATGTCCATGTTTTCTTTGTTTCAATGTTGCACCCGACTCAAACCTCGCACATTCTAACATCTGTTCATATCTTCTTTCTATTTATACTGCATCACCCACTCGCGGGGATTACGGGGATTACGTGCATCTTCCCAGACGTTATTGCTATGACGTCATGAATAACGTCGACGAGACGGAAACTTCCCCGCGTTTGCGTACCGCGATTTCACTGCACAAGCGGTATCTTGTACAAAAAGTATGGCTTACATATTTCAAATGTGTATTCCTTGTCACAAGACCTTTCCAGTGGTACCATATTTGTTTTTATTTTGTGACCTTGACGTTTGACCTTCTTTTTTTAAAATGTTTGATTGGGTTTTCATATTTCACATGTGTATTCTATGTCACAAGATGTTTCCAGCGGTAACACAATTTTGACTTTGTGACCTTGACCTTGATGTTTGACCTTGACCTTGATATTTGGCATACTTTTTAAAAACTTTAACATTGTCCATGACCTTTGATTGGTTAGTGACAGAACTTTCATATTTCACATATGCATTCCCTGTCACAAGACCTTTCCAATGGTACCATAATTTTGACCTCCTGTCCTCTACCTTGATGTTTGACCTACTTTTTTAACAACCGTAACATTGGCCATAATGTTTGATTGGTTAGTGATATGGCTTTCATATTTAAAATGTGCATTCAATGTCACAAGACCTTCTCAGTGGCACCATAATTTCTGACCTTGTGACCTTGACCTGAACAGCTCACCTACATTTAAAAAACTTTCCTACTGGCCGTAACTTTCGTTTGGTAAGTGAAAGGGCATTCATATTTCATATGTGCATTCCTTGTCACAAGACCATTCGGGAGATTCCATAATTTGTGACCTTGTGACCTAGATCCTGATGTTTGACTTACTTTTTAAAGGCTTTAACATTGGCCGTAACTTTTGATTGGTAAGTGATGGGGGCTTTCATATTTCACTGTTGCATTTCTTGTGACAAGACCTTTTCAGTGGGTAGTATCCTAAATTTTTACCTTGACCTACTTTTTAAAAACTTGAACATCAGCCATACCTTTAGATTGGTTAGTGATAGGGATTTCAGATTTAACATGCGCTGTCCGGGGGAATCAGTGTTTCACAAACACATCTCGTTGCAGATTAATTATTGGCATGACGTCTACCATACTTGCTCCTCATGCTTGGCCTAGTTGGCCGGGCATATATATCTCCATATCAAGTATCGTAACCTTCCTTTGTGTATTGATGGCTTCGATGGCTTTTAAATGATAGATCACAGGGCATATATATCTCCACATCTAGTATCGTAACCTTCCTTTGTGTATTGATGGCTTCGATGGCTTTTAAATGATAGATCACAGGGCATATATATCTCCACATCTAGTATCGTAACCTTCCTTTGTGTATTGATGGCTTCGATGGCTTTTAAATGATAGATCACAGGGCATATATATCTCCACATCTAGTATCGTAACCTTCCTTTGTGTATTGATGGCTTCGATGGCTTTTAAATGATAGATCACAGGGCATATATATCTCCACATCTAGTATCGTAACCTTCCTTTGTGTATTGATGGCTTCGATGGCTTTTAAATGATAGATCACAGGGCATATATATCTCCACATCTAGTATCGTAACCTTCCTTTGTGTATTGATGGCTTCGATGGCTTTTAAATGATAGATCACAGGGCATATATATCTCCACATCAACCTTAGTGTCTTGATGGCTTCAAAAGCTTCTAAATGATAGACCACCGGACATATATATCTCCCCATCAACCTTAGTGTCTTGATGGCTTCAAAAGCTTCTAAATGATAGACCACCGGACATATATATCTCCCCATCAACCTTAGTGTCTTGATTGCTTCAAAAGCTTCTAAATGATATACCACCGGACATATATATCTCCCCATCAACCTTAGTGTCTTGATGGCTTCAAAAGCTTCTAAATGATAGACCACCGGGCATATATATCTCCACATCAACCTTAGTGTCTTGATGGCTTCAAAAGCTTCTAAATGATAGACCACCGGACATATATATCTCCACATCAACCTTAGTGTCTTGATGGCTTCAAAAGCCATAATGATAGACCACCGGGCATATATATCTCCACACCAAACTTAGTGTCTTGATGGCTTCAAAAGCTTCTAAATGATAGACCACCGGGCATATATAAATATCCACATCAACCGTAGTGTCTTGATGGCTTCAAAAGCTTCTAAATGATAGACCACCGGGCATATATATCTCCACATCAACCTTAGTGTATTGATGGCTTCGATGGCTTCTAAATGATAGACCACCGGGCATATATATATCCACATCAACCTTAGTGTCTTGATGGCTTCAAACTCTTCTAAATGATAGATCACCGGGCATATATATCTCCACATCAACCTTAGTGCCTTGATGGCTTCAAAAGCTTCTAAATAATAGACCACCTGGCATATATATATATATATATCCACATCAACCTTAGTGTCTTGATGGCTTCAAAAGCTTCTAAATAATAGACCACCGGGCATATATATCTCCACATCAACCTTAGTTTCTTGATGGCTTCAAAAGCTTCTAAATGATAGACCACCGGGCATATATATCTCCACATCATTCGTAGTTTCTTGATGGCTTCAAAAGCTTCTAAATGATAGACCACCGGGCATATATATCTCCCCATCAACCTTAGTGTCTTGATGGCTTCAAACTCTTCTTAATGATATACCACCGGGCATATAAATATCCACATCAACCGCAGTGTCTTGATGGCTTCAAAAGCTTCTAAATGATAGACCACCGGGCATATATATCTCCACACACGCTGAAGAATGTAAATCAGTGAATAAAGTTTTCTGAGCAGACTACAGTCGAACATCAATGGCTCGAACCCCTTTTGGACCATGAAAATTTGTTCGTGACAGCGGTAGTTCGAGCCACTTAAGTTACTGTCAGGAGGCATAGCGAGATACTTTTGGACATCTTTTCTGTGTTCTATAATGAATATGTATGCTGTGTGTACTCATTAGAATCGCCTCATCGAGGCGATTCTAATGAGTACACACAGCATACATTTACAAGATAAAAGACAAAAATCTCCTTAATTATCCCGCACTATTTCTTATGTAGAGGATTTCGCTAGGGGCTCAAGAATGGGTTCGACTCATCCATGGTACACGAGCCATCAGTGTTCGAGCCATCGAAGTTCTACTGTATCTTGCTTCGACCAAGTTGGCCTTATCAGTGTGACCTTCGTATTAACTCGCAAGCTCGATAATACCAAATGAAATAAAAAGGATGAAACATGGCGCCACCACAAAGCACAGAAGAACAGAATAAAACTTTAAACGTTGCATTTGCTAACAAAGAATACATACAAAGGCATGCAATCAAAAACCAAGTTTTCTGGACCGGGGTGGCTTATGTCTGACAATTAGGCATTTTCAGAATCATCTCCTGTTTTCGGCCCCCGCACATCGGGGCTTGAAGAAAGAGATGGGCTGCATGATGCTTCCACGCAGAGCGGAAACCGATCGCACACGAATACTGGTAGACCGCTAAGAGGATCTAAGCCTGCCCAGGCAAGAGCTGCGAGTCTGACCATCTATGCTTATAAACCCTATTGGTTTCATGGGGCGGCAGGGCTTGAGATGTCATTTCGTCTCAATGTCTGGTTAAATTCCCACAAAATTGGAAGCAACGTCTCCAAAATGACCTTTACAGTATTGACGGGGACGTTAAACCTCAAATCAAGCAAACAAACAAACAAACAAACAAACAAACGGGGACGTTAAATCTCAAATCAAACAAACAAACAAAACCCTCGTATTTTAAGACCTGGAGAATGTTGTTTTAAAATATTACTTGCACCGTAATGACCCTAAGCATTCGACGGACAAGCCTTAGCTGCTCTTTCAGGAGCCGTCTGATCTGGCTATACACTATACGCCATTCCATCAGCATTTTTAGACTCCTTTCTTGATCGTAAAACAAAATTATTAAAATGTTACGAGAACTACAACAAGTACTGAAGGAGTCAGAATTTTTAAGTACCTACACTATGATGGGAGCTGTACGGGGAGTTGTGCAACAACGCTTAGTGTCCACACCGCGATCGCAATCGACTGCAATCGCAACGCTTAGTGTTCATACGGACACTAAGCGTCGTGTGGACACTAAGCGTTGTTAGACAGCTATTCTACCACCATTACAAGACATTTAATGGGAGTTGATACACCTGGCACACTTTCCCGCCATTTTTCAAAGGGAGACAACTTTCGGGACTTCCCTTTCGCTCTTCTATAAACTCTGGCCCACAGAAAAAGAAGGTCTTCTCTTAAAGGCAAGAATTTGCTCTTCAGGAGTAAATTCGTTTCTTTACTGAAAAATTGACCCTGCTGACCTAGGAGATAAACACACGTTTGCAGGAGTTGCCTCCCCCGACGGTGTATTCATTCCCCTTAAATCACCAGTTGCACGATAATTTAAATACTTTGTATACAATGGTCACATACACAGGGAGGATAACAATAATGGCACTAATCTTATTGTTATTATATCTTATGGTTATTTTATAATTGTTTTACCATTGGTGCCATCTGTTGTTTCAGGTTGTACAAAGGTAATTATCAGCTGTCTCGCTGATCCTTGTCAGGTTCCTAGTGATAAATGCCCTGGTTTTCCTGGGGCAGTGTGCAAGTAAGTGTACATAAGGACATCGAGTAATTATAATGCCAGTAGATAAAGGGCGTGTATCTGGGTACCGAACACTGGGTACTCGTGGCGTCACTCTGGCTACCGATGGAGTCGGTACCCACTCCATCGGAACCAAGAGTGACGCCCCGGGTACCCAGATATCGGCACCGAGATACCCACCCCTTGTCTAAGTTTGACTAGGCCAGAAGGGCTTGGGTAATTAGTAGTTGGAAGTTGATACCTGGTACTCATAAACTATGGGTACCTGAAATTTCTGGGCACCTGAACGTTTTTTTCCAAGCTATAATTGAAAATGACTTAGTTGTTTTACATGAAAGAATTCGTTTCTTTTTGTTTGAGGCTAAAAGCTGAAAGAACTTAGGTTCTGGAGTTTGTACAGGAACCTGGTACCTGACAATTCTGGGTACATGAAATTTATGGGTACCAGGTACCTGAACATTTTAAGTTTTGCTGGCTAATCTTGGAAATAACTTAGTCTATGGTGTTTGTAGTTGAAAGTTAGCTTTCAAGAGTCCAGGGGTACCACAAGATGACATTATGTTGGTCAACGTCATAGTATCATGCTCATTTATTGAGACTATCTAGCAGCCACCAAGTTTGCTGTGTGTGTTTCAGAAGGCGAAGACAAGCTTCCTACTCTATACTGGTTACAAAAAACTTCATAAAAGATCTAACAAAGCACGGTTTATTGCAAATTATAGCTCTTGCACTACCACTGAACTGTATAAATTATTAACTTCCTGTCTTACTGCTGTTAAAACGCATGCGATTAAATATTGTGATAATGTCTTTAAAAGATCAGGAATAAATCTGTTTTGGTCTATAAAAATTCGAATGATGTTTTAAATAAATTGAAATCCAAACGTTTTCGTGCTTCAAGTCTATCTACTTACGATTTTTCCACTCTGTACACTACACTGCCTCATAATCTTATAAAAGAAAAGCTAAATGATTTAATTGAATGGGCTTTTCGTAGAGAAGATTCTCTCTATCTTGCATGTAATGTCAGAAATGCATTTTTCACTTCTAAAGAGCACAAGAATTATACACTTTGGTCATTTCAGAAAGTGTGTGATGCTCTCACCTTTCTACTTGACAATATTTATATTAGATTCGGTACTAAGTTATTTAGACAAGTTGTGGGTATTCCGATGGGTACGAATTGCGCACCTCTTGTGGCTGATCTGTTCTTGTATTGTTATGAAAGAGACTGCTGTGTGTGTTAACGAAGGCCAAGACAAGCTTCCTACGCTATACTGGTTACCAAAACTTCATAAAAGACCTTACAAAGCACGGTTTATTGCAAATTCTAGCTCTTGCACTACCACTGAACTTTCTAAATTATTAACTTCCTGTCTTACTGCTATTAAAACGCATGTAATTAAATATTGTTATAAAGTCTTTGAAAGATCAGGAAGAAATCTGTTTTGGTTTATAAAAAAAATCGAATGAGGTTTTAAATAAATTGAAATCCAGACATTTTCGTGCTTCTAGTCTGTCTACTTACGATTTTTCCACTCTTTACACTACACTTCCTCATAATCTTATAAAAGAAAAGCTTAATGATTTAATTGAATGGGCTTTTCATAGAGAAGATTCTCTCTATCTTGCATGTAATGTCAGAAATGCATTTTTGACTTCTAAAGAGCATAAGAATTATACACTTTGGTCATGTCAGAAAGTGTGTGATGCCCTCACCTTTCTACTTGACAATATTTATATTATATTCGGTACTAAGTTATTTAGACAAATTGTGGGAATTCCGATGGGTACTAATTGGTCACCTCTTGTGGCTGATCTGTTCTTGTATTGTTATGAAAGAGTCTTCCTGATCTTTGTTTTACTTCTACTTTTCATTTTGTCGCTTTCCATTGATAACCAATCTGAAATTATTGAAGCTTTTGGCTCCACTTCTAGATATTTAGATGATTTATTAAATATTGATAATACCTATTTTGATGGTTTGATCAATCAGATTTACCCCCCAGAACTTCAGTTAAATAAAGCAAATTCTTCTGATACCGAGGCCCCGTTTTTGGATTTACATCTATCTATTGTAGATGGATTTGTTTCGTGCAAAATTTATGATAAACGCGATGACTTTGATTTTGAGATTGTTAATTTTCCTTTTTTTGGATGGTGATGTTCCTCGTGCGCCATCCTATGGCGTTTATATTTCGCAATTAATTCGATTTGCTAGAGTGTGTAGTCATGTAACTGACTTCAACACTCGTAATAAATTATTAACAGCTAAACTCCTTAATCAGGGTTATCGGTACCATAAACTACGCAAAGCCTTTTCAAAATGTTATAGACGCCATTCTGATTTAATTTGAAAATTCAATATTGGACTTAAATCTCTGCTGCAACAAGGTCTATCGGAACCCGAATTTTATGGTGACAGTATATAAATTCAGAAAAATATATAACCGCAATGACTTCAGCACCCAATTTCGGAAAATCATTCTTCGATATAAAAAGATTGGGTACAACATGGATGTTATACGACAGACTGCATGCATGGTAGTTAACCCAATCACGGGTGGCAACTTTGCTTCCCTCTTTAATTGCACGCCGGTGGGTCAGGCCTCAGATTCTATGACGGCTCCAACGTAAAGGCTTATTGAGAATTAGAGAGATCTAATTCAAGGTAATGTTGGTTGGTACCTGATGCTCTGTCTCTGGTCGGGCCCATCGGAGTCTAACTGTTGGTTTTCTTTTGCTCCAGCATTTCAGTGGTTTCTTGCTGTCGAGTCCTCACCGTTGTCTCACCTCTGTGGTTCTTTGATTTTTGTGTTCACGGAGATGTTGCACTGATGAGTTAGGAGGCCTTCATGCGGACTGAACAAATTATTTGTCTAAATCGCGACGGAAGTAAGGGCGAGGATTGTGGCCACGTAAAATCGATTTAAGCCCCCCAGTGGAAATCATTCCACTGACCGTTCCAAGGCGGTTATTCTGTGGCGGTTTATTTATTGTGTTGTTTGTTACTTACTGTGTGTATCACTTGTGTCTTTTTATTTTGGATGGCCATATGGCCATTTTGTGGGAAAGTAACTGTCCTTATGGCCTTCCTTTGTTTAGGTTTCCATTATGGTCTGGTCGCTTAATGTTTGTGTTTCTTTCCCTTTGGTGTCTTTGATGGGTGGAGTAAGTTAATTGTATCGATTCCTGATCTTTGTCTTACTTCTACTTTTCATGTTGTCGCTTTCCATTGATAACCAATCTGAAATTATTGAAGCTTTTAGCTCTACTTCTAGATATATAGATGATTTATTAAATATTGACAATACTTACTCTGATGGTTTGATCAGTCAGATTTATCCCCTAGAACTTCAGTTAAATAAGGCGAATTCCTCTGATACCGAGGCCCCTTTTTGGATTTACATTTATCTATTGTAGATAGATTTGTTTCTTGCAAAATATATGATAAACGTGATGATTTTGATCTCGAGATTTTTTGGACGGTGATGTCCCTCGTGCTCATGTATTATTGAATTTTTTAAATTCGTTGAGGAAAAGGGATAAAATGCTCGACAGAGCCTCACATTTTATCCTTTTCCTCAACTCGTTTAATAAATTCAATAATACATAAACACTCATGTAAGATCCTCTTTTTAATCCATGAGCATCTCGTTCCATTTTTCTATGAGATCGTAGATGTTGAGATTATTCAGGGCATGGATATGTATTCCGTAGTGTGTGGTCCATTCATATGGTTTTTTCTTGCACACCAGACTAGGAAATCCGTGATTTTACCCTGGGATAGAAATCCGCCGTCGTTAAGGTGACGTAACAGCACGTTACGTGACGTCACGAAACATTCCTATAGTCTCATCACAATATGGTACTCGAAGTGACTGCAGCATTAAAAATCCGCGCTAAAATGGAAGGTATGCAAGAAAAAGAATCCTACATGGGTGTGAGGGGTGGATAGAAAAATCCGTCCCTCGGGATCACTGTCCGGGTTCACTCGGCAAGCCTCGTGATGCCGGACAGTGTCCCTCGGGACGGATTTTTCCATCCACCCTCACACCCATATAAGATTCTTATAGTCCACAAGCACTAGTCATGGTATTCCTGGCTGGGATGATTTGTCACTGGCACTGTTGACGGGTATTGTCAAATATAGCTGTCATCAATTTGATCCTCAGGGATCGTATTAGGGTATCTTTAATCAGTTTTTGTCGTCCCAGTGTTCCATTATCTTCTGATAATCCCTCAAAATCTTTTAAAGCATGCCATTTCCAGCTGACCATAGTTGATAATCCCTAGGTTCTTCTTAAATATAGTATCCACTATGCATCTTTTGTTTTTCAGTAGTCTGTGATTACTTCTCTGATTCCGTTAACTTCTATCAGATTATCAACTTCAGCATTCACGATCACGTTGCTGAGTCTTTGCGAGTGATTGGGAGAACTGAAGTGCTAGTCTCAGGTTTCCAGGTTTTAAAGGCTGGAGGTGGCTCTGGTCAGCAGCTTGATCAGGTGTGAAATCATATCCCCAAAATGTATACCCGTCTTGGTAATCCTCGAAATCAATGATACGATTCTGAACTTAGTCTCGACTACTCAGTGTCTAATAAAGGTACTCGTTACTGGTGAAGTTAGGTTCAAAGGGTCTGTCATAGATATTGTGTCCATCGAGTGTGACATCCAGTTTACTAAGATTGAAATGTTGGAAGTGGAAGGGGTTTGGATTGTGGTAAACGTACCACTGAATTATCATTTGGAACCATGCCAATGAACAACCGTTTTGGAAGTCTTGCATAGTTGTCATTGTCGGAGGAACTGATTGCATTTCTAACTCCATTTTAAAGCACCCAGGATGATTTATTTTAAAGAATAAATATGGTTTATTTTGAGTGTTTGACATTTACATACTGTGTCAGCATTTATCTGCTCCTTGCAGGTATTTAAGTTCATTTCTAAACTGCTTCATTCAGTTTTGGCATTGGGCCTGACTAGTGTGTCTGTTATTATTCAATTACATTCACAATTTAATTGCCTTTATATATTGGGTTAATAAAATTTGAGACTTGTGCCAGTGTGTGTTGCATTATTATATACAATTTGTTGGTGCTTCAATACCATATTTTTTACAAAAGTTTGACATTATCAGTTTTGTAAAATGGCTTTACAGAGTCGCAAAACTTAAATAAATCAGCCATATAACTTGAACACCCAGCAGATTGGACTGTAGCTCAACTAAGGGCTGAGTTCGTTAAATTGGGATACAGGTTGCAACTTCGACTCCTAAGAGTGCTCTTACGCAGATGTATGAACACGTTAGTGATGACCAAAGAAACAATAACAGTGGGCTTGATGCCAGAGAACAGGGGAAATCAATGAACCTTGTGCCACATCAGGATATAATCAAGCATAGCTTCAGATAAGGCACGTTTTCATCCGAAAAGTCCTGATATTTTTCTTATTTCTGCGCGGGGGCATGGGTTGTGGGTGCTTGTTGGAGGTGCCTCAGCAAGGTGCTTGTAGTGGGTGCCTGCAGCGTGTGTTTTGCGCGGAGGTGGGAGAAGTGACATTTGGATACCCGTTCTTATTTAGGAATTCAAGTGTTAACAGACAGTTCATCTGTAATTCCAGAGAGTGCTGAACCCATTCTTTGCTGTTACAGCTAACAATCAAGATAGGCCATGTGGATCACCGTCCAAATATATCTTTGTCTATTACTCACTTCTATCAGGCTTCCAGGGTCTATATAAGCGGGTTACCCTGCGTCAAACTGAACTGGACTTATATGAAACTACTAGAAAATCTCTCCATTATGCTCATAAAGATTCCCTACATATCAACTAATGGAGTCAATATACAACACTTTGACTGGCAAACTCACCAGCATTGACATCCTGTGTCAAATTTAAAGTTGTGGTGGCATCTCACTGGGCTAAGTGGACATCCATGCTTGCAGGTCTCCGACCCGAAAGTAGCGAACTGTATAAGATACTCCCTGGGAAATATGAACCGACATCATCTGTCAGCTCTCCTTCAGACTTAAGGACAAACTTCCACATAGCATTTTCGCATCAGGGATCATTGAGGGCTTCAAGAGGGATCGTACAAGTCTTCCATAAACAACGTAAAACTGTTTTTCATGTGTCCTGTTGTGAGGAAAAGGTGAGGTGTCGCTTGCATCACTGGAGAGTCTAACTGATATTGACTTACATTTTGGCAAGGCCTGCTGTCTTTGCAGCAGGTAGGACCTGCTGTCCTTGCAGCAGGTAGGGTAAAGCTAAGGGCGTTGTTACTTCTGTTTCTACACTTTATTCATCCCCCATCTCCCCTGTCACTCCCTCTCTTCTCCTCTACTATCTCTTTTGTCCCTTTCTCTGGGAGACAACTGGTACTTTAAAGTATTCTGCAGCACTAGCGCTATGCTATTGGATTTGGGGTTCATCATCACTTTGTAAATCTTGGGAAGGTAGAAATACGCAAGTTACCAGATGGCTCATTGTGTCTCTTACTATTCCCGTACTTTATTGTATACCCCTGAGTAAATCTGTGAAAAAGTTTTAATTGCTTGTCAAGACGAGAAGCGCTTTCCACCCTCCCGAGAAGTTCCGGTAAATCCTTCGGTAAATCTCCGGTTAATCGTTGGTCCAAGCGCGGTGCTGGGTTTTACTGGCTAATACGTGACGCAGTTTCGAAACTTTCCCGCTGTCAAACTTCAGCGTTTGATGCAACAGTCTTTGAAAAGAACTTTTAAAAAATATTTCGACGTTTTCTTGTGTTTATGTTGTAATGGGACTTGACTCTTTTTTGTTTTTGAGAAGCAATTATGGATGTGAATACAATTCTCATGAACTCTGTAAAGATGGTGGATTATCGCGAGAAATTGGAAGAGATTTCAGGCGAGATTTGGGTGCCTAAGTATGTTGTTCCAGCCTCTCTACGGTAAAGCAAACACTTCGTGTGTTTGCTAATATGAAATAAAGGCACTGCCTTTTGAGCAAACACACTCATCACACCTATCTATCTTCATATACTGAACTAAACAAAAAGGGGTGGGGTCGTTGGATGAGTCCTTGAAACTATTTACAATCTGATTACCAGAGATATACTAAAACGCATACCTCTGAGTCCCAATCTATACTGTTCGGTCTTTGAACTCCTCTGCCGGTCTTTGAACTCCTCTGCAGTCTTGGCATCTACCACAGATGAGGGAAGACTATTCCACTTAGGAATAGGTCTGGGGGATGCTTTATGGCATCACTACAGGCCTGGTACATGTACCTATGGTATTGTGTGTCATTTACTTTTAATGCCCTTGTTTGAGTTGACACTGCTACAGGGGTCGAGTATTTATCTTTATCGAGAGACACTATACCAGAGTGTATCTTATGGAGGACTTAGGTAGTTAATATTGGTGTAGGACATCAAAAATACCAGCAGTGCTAGCGTGATAGCTCAGTGGTTAGTCCACCTGCCTCTGATGCTAGAGACCTCCGGTTCGACTCCAGGCAGTGACAATAAAATTTGGTATCCGAACATGTTCCATTGGCATCATTTGTAGGGATGAATGCCACAAATTGCACCGGTTTGGCACATTGACTGGAGACTCCCTGAGCAGAAAGAATCACCTCCTCTGCAGGTTAAAGATCCTTACTGTAATGTCATAATTACCAAGTAGGCGTGTGTCCTGCAGATCTCAAGTGTATGTACACCTGCAAGTAATAGTCAAGTGTGACCCAATGCAGATAGATAGATAGATAGATAGATAGATAGATAGATAGATAGATAGATAGATAGATAGATAGATAGATAGATAGATAGGTAGATAGATAGAGCTTACTCTGACCAAAGTCCAATACTTTGCAGCAGGAATATATAAAGGCCGACAGATAGACACCGTCGCTCGGCTTTAACAACGTGTTTGACAAAGTGTCACATGAATGGTTTGAGCACTGTCAAGCTCAGACACGACAAAATACAGTAAAATTCCTAATTAAGACCACCTATTGGACTCGTCAAAAGTAGTCTTTAAGAACACGTTTGAACAGTCCCAAAGGTGCTCTCTCGCCAGAGGACACTGTATGCAGAAAATACAAAGAAAGAATAACTGCAGCTTACTAAATAGGCTTTTTAAAGCAGAATAAGACTTAATTTAAGGTGGTCTTAATACTGAATTATACTGTATAAACCACTTACATGGGATCCAGAGCTTGCTGTTCAACAGGGCTAACCAGATCTTGTCCAAGGCCTGATTACCACGGTTGCCCCAGCTGTATCCGATGTCCCTCAAGGTGCCATGCTCAGACCTTTGTTGTTCTGCCCATGCATAAATGACCTGCCACAGAAAGTAAGCCTTGGAGTTCACCTTTTTGCTAATGACAGCTTTTTATATCACGGGGTCTCAAGCATGGCTGATACTGCACACTTCAGGGGGATCTTGACAGCTACAGCAATGCCTATAATGGAATACGGACTGGCAAAAGTCTTCTCAATCCAACCAAATGTGCGACAGTCAGGGAAACAAAATGGAGAATATAAGTGAAGGCAATGATCAGGAAACCAGGTCGAAGATTTCGAGCAACTTACATGTTAAAGATACACAGCAATGAACCGTCGATCTTAAAGACTTTAAAGTACCTGGGAATCATTTATTTCAGAAACATGTCATGGGAATCCATTTTGGTGCACCTGTAAAAAGGCAAACAGCAGCCTGGCGTTTCTTTGGAAGGGAGATAACCAGCTGGTCTGAAGATGTTGAAGCTTGATGGTAGAGACCATGATTATACTTATCCTGGATTATGCCCATCAGTATGGGGCCGGCGTATGTTATCCAGCAGCTGGAGACTTTGCAATGGCGAGCAGCTTGGTTTGTCAGAGGTGACTACCACACAACCAGCATTACCTCCCAAGTGATACAGCACCTTGGCCGGCAAACTCACCAGCACTGGCATCAAATTGTCAATGCTGGGCATGATCTACATGTATCACTGGGCTAAGTGGACATCCATGCTTGCAAGGGCCATAATTTGAACAATCTTGGTAGAGGTCCACTAGATAAAGCTTCATACCAAACATCAAAGACCTGGGCCTTGCGGTTGCAGAGAAGAAGATTTTTAAAGTTTTCATTTTAAAAATCTATTTTAGCTCCTGTGACCTAGAGTATGTTCTGTTGTGAGGCAAAGTTGACGGGAGTCCAACTGATATTGACATACAGCTGGGCAAGGCCTGCTGTCCTTGCAGCAGGTAGGGGTAGAGGTGGGGGGGCGGGGCGTTGTTACTTCTCCTGTTTGTACACTTTTATTCATTTTTCACTTTCTCCCTCGCCCCCCCCCCCCCCCACCTCTGTTCTCCTCTATTTTCTCTTCCATCTCTTTAGCCCCTTTCTCTGGGAGACGACCCAAAATGACCTTCAGGGTTGACGTGTCATTAAACCCAAACTTCAGCGTTTCATGCAACGGTCTCTCAAAGACAGAAAGCCGCAGATAGCCAAAAAATTACTATTCCCAGGACTTAATTTTATACCCGTGTAGTTGTAATTGCTTGGGATGACGAGAAGCGCTTTCAACCCTATTGAGAATCTCCGGTAAATGCTTCGGTAAATGCTCAGGTAACTCGTTGGTCCAAGCGTGGTGCTTGGTTTTAACCGGCTTACACTTTCGGCTCAAGTTCATTTAAACGCGCGACGTAGTTTCGAAACTTTCCCGCGATCAAACTTCAGCGTTTTATGCAACGGTCTTCGAAAAGAGCTTTTTTCTTTTTTTAAATTATTTCGTCGCTTTTTGTGTTTCTTTTGTAATTGGACTTGACTCCATTTGGTTTTGAAACAATTTTTGGGTATGGATACAATTCTCATGAACTCTGTAAAGATGGCGGATTATCGCGAGAAATTGAACGAGATTCCAGGCGAGATTTGGGTGCCCAAGTATGGTAGCTTTGCACTTAATACTGGAGGTACTGGGTTTTATCACTTTGGGACAGAGCTTTTAGTTGCAGTCTAAATACCAGGCAGGCTTCCATTGGATAAATATCCCATGTTTCATTTCAATGTGAGAAAATTATTGTTATAAGGAAATAAAATGATGTGTGTTTTATAATTATATCTGCAAGCTCAAAGAAATTGTTGCTGATTTTATATTGTCACCTCTCCGTTAAAAAGCCGGCTTGTATTCACTGCGAATCTGCATGTAAACAAACATGGCGGACAATAACTTGAAAAGGAGACGGGCAACATGTGGATTTTTTCTCATCAACTTGTTGAGCTAGGATGGCTCTTTAAATAAGTAAGGTTTGAAAAGTTTTATATGTGTAGTTTTTGTGGGAGCATGCAAAAGGTTTCTATTGTCGCCTATGGAAAATATTTAGTGGTATGCTCCCTATACCAAAAGGAGAAACATCAGCCCCAGACTCCAGTTTTTAGTCATTACATCATATTTTCACACATTGGTAGGTTCTATCCTATTCTGTATCATAAAATGGATAGTCTTGGCTTGTGGTTTGCCATAGAAGCTGTATAAAAGTGTAAGGTTAGTGGTAATTTAGGTCTAACTGGGTGTATTTGATCAGATTTTGCTTCTGATCTGTACACTGGGGGGGGGGGGGGTTACTTTAAAACCTTGTAAATCAATTGTTAATCGGTTTGTTTTGGAAAAATTCTTACAGTAAGTGTATAACCAGAAACACAAGAGAAAGAATTTACTCCATCTTGAATATAACAGTAAGGTTACATGGTTTTTGGCCTTGGTCTCTAGCCAAAGCAAAACTTCAAAATTGTCTCTGCTGCAAGATCGCGATAAGTTTTCTCATCTATTATTGGTTCTAATTGGTTAGATTCATGTTTAAGGATCTGAACAGATATATATCCACTATTTCTCATGGTATAAAGGCATTTATAATCATTTTCGTCAAAGTTTTATCATCAAAATATCCTCAAAATGACATTTTTACATAAAATAGGGGGTATAGGTGTGAAATCAGCCTTAAATACCAGCTGGTATGCTATTAAGGCATAATTTAGTGCATTTTAGGATTGAAGTGTTCCAAAGAGATAGGAGAAGAACCACTGATGCAAGCCGGTGTTTGGGTTCCTTTCCAGAAAGAGGTAAACTTTGCGCTTTTTCACAAAATATGGTTTGTTCGGCTTTCATTGTAGAATCTGAAAGCGATAACTTTTTCGCAAACTTCAAAGATTCTTTGTCACTGAACATTTAGTATGCATGCTTAAATTATTAGATATGATCTAAATTTATATTTGACCATGCTTTTGTTGGATCATAAAGACAATAAGGGTTTGGTATAGGTAGCTTTGCACTAAATACTGGAGGAACTGGGTTTTATCACTTTGGGACAGAGCTTTTAGTTGCAGTCTAAATACCAGGCAGCTTTTAGTTGCAGTCTAAATACCAGGCAGGCTTCCATTGGATAAATATCCCATGTTTCATTTCAATGTGAGAAAATTATTGTTATAAGGAAATAAAATGATGTGCGTTTTATAATTATATCTGCAAGCTCAAAGAAATTGTTGCTGATTTTATATTGTCACCTCTCCGTTAAAAAGCCGGCTTGCATTCACTGCGAATCTGCATGTAAACAAACATGGCGGACAATAACTTGAAAAGGAGACGGGCAACATGTGGATTTTTCTCATCAACTTGTTGAGCTAGGATGGCTCTATAAATAAGTAAGGTTTGAAAAGTTTTGTATGTGTAGTTTTTGTGGGAGCAGGTAAAAGGTTACTATTGTCGCCTATGGAAAATATTTAGTGGTAAGCTCCCGTATGTTGTTCCAGCCTCTCTGCAGTAAAGCAAACACTTCGTGTGTTTGCTATAAAGGGGGAAATGAGACAAAACATCGAACAAAAAATCTACTCGGTGGCACTTGATCCTATGACAGGACTCTATTATGATTTGAGTTATGTATAAGGATGGATGTAATCATAAACAGTGCAAAACAAATGAAAAACTAAGTGCTTTCGGCTTTCGACTTCTTCAGAGTTTTTAACATGATAAAAATCTATTTAC
Organism: Lucinisca nassula; assembly: GCA_963580285.1. NCBI lineage: Eukaryota > Metazoa > Mollusca > Bivalvia > Lucinida > Lucinidae > Lucinisca > Lucinisca nassula. The sequence continues at coordinate 113,185,453 of OY757024.1, forward strand.
ATTTGAACAAAAAATAAAGACAAACATATAAAGGGTTTAAAAGAGCACAAAACTGATAATGATTGCGATCAAAGTAATCTATATACATAAACTGTGGACAATTTAGAATTTAAATAAAAGGAATTGAATAAAGACGCCCCTTTTCGGACCCATCGTTTTAAATGACACGTCGTTTTAAACCGCCATTTAAAACGTATGTCTATATTATTATTTGTTTTAAAATGTAAATAGATTTTAGATGTTAAAAACTCTGCAGAAACCGGCCCCGATAGCTCATTTGGTAGAGTGTCCGCTCTGGAGAACGGGAGGTCACGGGTTCGATCCCGAGTCGAGACATACCATCGTAAAAATGGTACTAGCTGCTCCTCGCTTGGCACTCAGATTTACGGGGTAGAACTAGGACTGGTCGACCCAGTGTCAGGATAATGTGACTGGGTGTGGTATCATGTAATGTGTCTGGGACATGATACTTCAGTGAGGCAGCACTATAAAAGTGAGCATTGAGCTCCCTGTCGCAACCAGGCACCGTCGTGATATGACTGAAAAATTGTTGAAAGCGACGTTAAACCCGAATTAACACACACACGCACACACACTCTCTGAAGAAGGCGAAAGCCGAAAGCGCTTAGTTTTTCATTCGTTTTGCACTGTTTATGACAATTTATATACCGATTCTCGTAAGGAGAAAAAAATGTTTGTATTTTGCCAACACACGCGAACAAGTCCGTGAAATGACCACCCCCTCCCCTAAACCCTACTTTATATAGAGAAAACTAGGGTTTACGGGGGTATACATTATTTTACTTATTTCTGCTACGAGACATAGGTTGTGGGTACTCGTTAGAACCGCCTCATTGAGGCGGTTCTAACGAGCACCCACAACCTATGTTTGCAGTACAAATATGAAAAATATCACATATTTCCATCAGAAAAGTAGCCATTTTGGAAATGTGAAAAAATGCACTATGTCACACGGGTAGGTTATCGTAATGATTAAGGTGGTCTGACTGCGCGCATGCGCAGTCTACACCTTTATTGCTCGCATGTTTGAGCATTAAGCAATAGGACGGATCACACTTGTTGCATAGGCTGATCTGAGTCTTCGCTGACGACACTTGTCATATTGCAGGTTTTGCCATGCGCTGCCTCAAAATTTGTTTGTTTGGTTTGAGGTTTAACGTCCCCGTTAACACTGTATAGGTCATTTGAAGAAGTTGCTTCCAATTTTGTGGGACTTTTACCCGGCATCGAGATGAAATGACTTCTCAAGCCCTGTCGCCCAATGAAACCAAAAGGTTTATAAGCATTGACGGTCCGGTCCGACTCGCACCGCTTTGCCTGACAGGCTTAGATCCTCTAAGCGGTTTACCACTACTCGTGTGCGGTCGGATTCATCTCTGCTTAATGCAGCCCATCTATTTCGTCAAGCCCCCATGGGCGGGGGCTTGCTGGCTCAAAAGTACTTGAGTGTTATGAATTTTGTTTCAGATCCAATTATTGCGGTGGTTGCAACGCACAGTGGACCAATTCCGACGGCCAGCCAGTGAAATGTAAGTCCGAGATGTGCATATAGGTCATAACTTATGAACCATTTGAGATACAGCCTTCATATTTTGCATGTAGGTTCCATCATCCATGTGACAAGAGATTTACATTCACACAAAAAATTTCGATCTGTGACCTTGACCTTTGTCATACTTAAAAGAAAAAAATAACATTGATCATAACTTTTGAACCGCTTGTGATACAGCCTCCATATTTGGCATGTTTGTTCCTTGTGACAAAGTTTTACATTCATGCAAAAAATTTTGACCTGTGACCTTGACCTTTGACCTACTTAAAATAAAAAAATAACATTTTGGTCATATCTTTTGAATCATTTGAGATACAGCCTTCATATTTTGCATGTAGGTTCCTTGTGACAAGAGCTTTACATTCATACAGAAAAAAATTTGACCTGTGACCTTGACCTTTGACCTTCATAAAAGAAAATGTTAAAATTGGTCATAACTTTTGAACCTTTTGAGATACAGCTTTCATATTTGGCATGTAGGTTCCTTGTAACAAGAGCGTTACATTCGTGCAAATAATTTTGACCTGTGACCTTGACCTTTGACTTACTTAAAAGAAAAAATAACATTTTGGTTATAACTTTCAAACCGTTTGTGATAGGGCCTTCATATTTGACATGTAGGTTCCATGTGATAAGAGCTTTACATGCATGCAAAATATTTTTACCATGACCTTGACTTTTGATCTACTTAAAAGACCTAATAAAATTGTTCATAACTTTTGAATCGTTCAAGATAGAGCCTTCATATTTTGCATGTAGGTTCCTTGTGACAAGAGCTGCCATTTTTTACCTGTGACCTTAACCTATGACCTACTTTAAAGAAAAAAATATTATTGTTCATAACTTTCGAACCGTTTAAGATAGAGCCTTCATATTTGGCATGTAAGTTCCTTGGACCAAGGGCTTCCCACTCGAACTAACAATCTTGACCTGTGACCTTGACTTTGAACTGTGACCAACTTTGAAAAAAACGACCATGCCCGGGGACATATTCGTGTTTCACAAACACATCTTGTTTTTTTTCTGCTCAAAACATAGATTGTGGGTACAAGTTAGAACCGCCTCATCGAGTACGAGTACCCACAATCTATGTTTATGAGCAGAAATAAGAAAAATAATGTATACCCCTGTAAACCCCAGTTTTACTATATAAAAGTGGGGTTCAGGGGGGGGGGGTCAGTTGTATATTCGTGTGTTTTTGTGATGTGACAATGTTTTGGTATTTTGTTTAATACCTTTTCATTGGACAACATATTTACAAACTAGAAACATTACAATATAGCATATTATTAATTGATAATTACACGAGGTCAACAATATTCAAAAATCATAAATCATGTTTTTAATTGCGTCAATTAATAAAATTGTCATAAATCAAGTAATTTCGTATTGGCCCAGTTACAGGTCCTCGGTCAGCTGTATTGGCCTCGGCCTTCGGCCTCGTGCCAATACAGCAGACCTCGGACCTGTAACTGGGCCAATACGAAATTATTTGATTAATAACATTATAATACTAATCAGTAGGTACGACGAATAAATAAAACAAGAGCACCACATGCGGGTGCCAACGCTCGGCTGCAAAAATTCTAAATCGAAAAAGGGGCATAGCTGTGCCAAAAATATTTTGAGGGTTACCTCACCTATTGGTATGAGTTCTCCTTTTCATAATGAGCAACTAGTCCGAGTTTCAAGTAAATAGGTTCAGTAATGACAGAGATATTACAAAATGTCCAAGGTTTTGCACGACGACGCAGACGACGGCGACGCAGGCGACGCCAGAGCTATGGCAATACCTCGTCGTTTTCTTCGTAAACAGCCGAGTTAATTAAACAAATAAATGCACTAAGCCTAGCCCAAGGTATGCTCCTGAAACACAATATTCCCAATGAAAAGGCTTTGCGTAAGTAAGTAAATAAATAAATAAATAATAATAATAAAAAAATAGCATAAAAAGAGGAAAAAAAATTTAATCCTTCGGGCATCAATCGCTCCCTCCCATCGGAGCATAGAATAATAGATTGGGCTGCACAGTGCTTCCATTCAGAGCTGAAACTGACCGCACACGAGTACTGGTCAGCCGCTTAGCGGATCTAAGCCTGCTCAGGCAAAATGGTGCGAGTCGGACCGTCCAATTCATATAAACCCTTTGGTTTCATTGGACAAAAGGGCTTGAGATGTCATTTCATTTCAATATCGGGTAAAAGTCCCACAAAATTGGAAACATCGTCTCCAAAATGACCTAAATAGTTGACGTGACGTTAAACCTAAAATAAAAAAACAACAACAAAAACGGATATCAACTGTTTTTCTAGTTTCCTTCAAGAAAACACGCCTATATAAATTTGACCCCTATTGAATTTTGAAATTAAATCTGAATGGCGTCTATAAAATTTTGAAAAGGCTTTGCGTAGTTTATGGAACCGATAACCCTGATTAAGGAGTTTAGCCGTTGATAATTTATTACGAGTGTTGAAGTCAGTTACATGACTACACACTCTGCCAAATCGAATTAATTGCGAAATATAAACGCCATAGGATGGCGCACGAGGAAACCCCACTTTTATATAGTAAAATTGGGATTTGCAGGGATATACATTATTTTTCTTATTCCTGCTCAGAAACATTGATTGTGGCTACTCGATAGAACCGCCTCGCGGAGGCGGTTCTAACCAGTATCCACAATCTATGTGTTGAGCAGAAATAAGTAAAAAAAAAAAAACACAATTTTTCATCTGAAAATTTTCATTTTTTTGGTGGTAAAATTTGCAATGTATTTGAATAGGTGTGTTTTCGTAATGTAGGACCTATAACGGATTAAAATCAATATGTCCTTTCAACGACATAATTTCATAAACCAGGGAACGTGTACATAATTCGGGATTTTTACTTAGTCTTTAAACCGAGGTCCCGTCGCCATATGACCTTAATTGCTAGCGGGGCGTAAAACAAACAAACAAACATACAATATGCAAATGCTTTCACGACAGAATTAAGGGGAATAGGGATACTTGGTAGATTTTTCCGCCATTTTTCAAAGGGTGACAACTTTCGGGACTTCCTGTACGCTTATCTATTAACCCTGTCCCACTGAAAAAGGGGTCTACTCTTAAAGGAAAGAATTTGCTCCACGGGAGCAATTTTTTTTCTTTAAGAGTTGACCCCTATTGTCATGGAAAAAAATCCTTTTGCAGGAGTTTCCTCCCCTGAAGGTGTACCCATTCCCCTTAAGGACATTGTCATTACCTTTTCTTTTTTTTTCATAAGAAGTTTGTGATATTTTATTTTTCTTGCTCCATATACATGTCATTACGTAAACTAACCTATTAAAAAAAATTGAAAATCTTACCACCAAAAATGAAACTTTTCAGATGATAAATTCTGATATTTTTCATATTTCTGCTTAAAACACAGCTTGAGGGAACTCGTTAGAATCGTCTCGGCGAGTACCCACAATGTATGTTTGTGATCAGAAATAAGAAAAATGATGCATAACCCTTTAAACCATAGTTTTTCCATATAAAAGTGGGGTTTAAAGGGGTCAAACTTATATAGGCGTGTTTTTGGCGTGTTTTATGATGTTATAAAGGTGGTTTTCTACATACATTACGAAAACAAGCCCATACAAATGCATTGTAAACTTAACCGCCGAAAAATTGAAAATTTTAAGATGAAAAATCGTGATATTTTTCTTAGATATAGATTGCGGGTATCGTTACAACCGCCACATAGAGGCGGTTCTAACGAGTACCCACAATCTATACATGATATTTTTCTTACTTCTGCTCTAAGATATAGATTGCGGGTATCGCTAGAACCGCCTCATAGTATGTTTCTTATTTCTGCTCAAATATAGATTGTGGGTACTCGTTAGAACCGCCTCTATGAGGCGGTTCTAGCGATACCCGCAATCTATATCTTAGAGCAGAAATAAGAAAAATAAAGTTTACCCCTGTAAACTCCAGTTTTACTATATACTATTTACTGTTACTAGGGGGTCAACATTATATAGGCGTGTTTTCGTGATGCTGGAAAACAGCGTATTTAGTTTCCAAACCAAATGCATGGGGGCCATGTTAACTTCATTTAACATCACCACATGTATTTGTTTTGGAAAATGAAAGTACGTTATATTCGTGGAGTTGTGTGGTGCGGACTCGAGATCGTGAAGTACCGGGTTCGATCCCCACTAACGTCAAGTGTTGTTTCCTTGAGCAATAGACTTTATTCACAATTATTAAGAAAACATGCCTATATAAATATATTGTAAATTTTACCATCGAAAAGTGAAAATTTTCAGATGAAAAATAAAGTCGATTATTGTTATATTTTATTGTTATTACAACAATGTCATATTACATAATAAATTTGTAAAGCGTGATTACCGTAATGATGCTATGTATAGGGGCAGACAGACCTAGGCAAGCAGTGCCGATCCAGACCAGACTGCTCTGATCAAGGTCTACACTGTTTGAAATTCCGTCTAAACATTTTTGACTACTTGCTGGATCGAGAAACATCTGTTTTAAGAATTACAGCAAAGTAGAAGTGGAGGCAATGATCAGGAATCGATATAATTAACCCACAGTTCTCATCAGAGACACCAAAGGGAAAGAAACACAAACATGAAACAACAGACCCTAATGGAAACATCAACACCGGAAAGCCAAAAGGACAGTTACTTTCCCACAAAATGGACAATAGGCTATCAAAAATAAAATAATATAAGCGGCACAAACACCCAAGACAAACCATAACAAAAATAAACCGCGACAGAAGAACCGCCTTGGAACGGTCAGCGGAAACGAATTCCACTGTGGGGCTTAAATCAATTTTACGTGGCCACAATCCTCGCCCTTACTTCCGTCGCGATTAAGACAAATAACTTGTTCAGTCCGCATGAAGGCCTCCTAACTGATCAATGCAACATCTCCGTGAACACAAAAATCAAACAACCACAGAGATGAAACAACGGTGAGGACTCGACAGCAAAAAAACCCCACTGAAATGCTGGAGCAAAAGAAAACCAACGGTTAGACTCCGATGGGCCCGATCAGAGACAAAGCATCAGGTACCAACTAACACAAGCCTTTACGTTGGAACCGCCAAAGAATCTGAGGCCTGACCCACCGGCGTGCAATTAAAGGGGAAAGCAAAGATGTCAACAGTGATTGGGTTAACTTCCATGCATTCAGTCTGTCGTATAACATTTATGTTGTACCCAATCTTTTTATGTCGAAGAATACTTTTACGAAATTGGGTGCTGAAGTCATTGCGGTTATATATTGTTCTGAATTTATATACTAAGTCAACATAAAATTCAGGTTCCGATAGACCTTGTTGCAGAAGAGATTTAAGTCCAATATTGAATTTTGAAATTAAATCAGAATGACGTCTGTAAAATTTTGAAAAGGCTTTTCGTAGTTTATGGTACCGATAACCCTGATTAAGAAGATTAGCCGTTAACAATTTATTACGAGTGTTGAAGTCAGTAACATGACTCTAGTAAATCGAATTAATTGCGAAATATAAACGCCATAGGATGGCACACGAGGAACATCACCATCCAAAAAAGGAAAATTTACAATCCCAACATCAAAATCATCGCGTTTGTCATACATTTTGCAAGAACCAAACCCATCTACAATAGATAGATGTAAACCCAAAAACGGGGCATCGGAATCAGAAGAATTTGCTTTATTCGACTGAAGTTCTGGGGGTAAATTTGACTGATCAAACCATCGAAATAGGCATTATCAATATTTAATAAATCATCCAAATATCTAGAAGTGGAGCTAAAAGCTTTAATGATTTCAGAATGGTTTTCAGCAGAAAGGGACATCATGAAGTCTCTCTCATAACAGAACAAACACAGATCAGCCACAAGTGTTGCGCAATTAGTACCCATTGGAATACCCACAGCTTGTCTAAATAACTTAGTACCAAATCTTATGTAAATATTGTCAAGTAGAAAGGTGAGAGCTTCACACACTTTCTAACATGACCATAAAGTATAATATTTATGCTCTTCAGAAGTGAAAAAGGCATTTCTTACATTACATGCAAGATACAGGGAGTCTTCCCTATGAAATGTCCATTCAATTAAATCATTAAGTTTTTCTTTTATAAGATTATGAGGAAGTGTAGTATAAAGAAGCAAGCCCTCAATGTGTCCGAATGTTTAGAACTTTTACGTTAGTTTACGTGACATTCGTGTTGTTGAAGCTTCGTGACTGTTCCGGGGATTTGATCGAAATATAAAGTTCCTTAGTGATACTATGCACACACTTACGAGGGATGTTCGAAAAGATTTGCTTATTGTCCTCTAGCTCGATATTCACGTGGGGCACGATCACAATCAATACATAGTTGGATGGGTCTGTTCAATATCTACAAAATGGTGTATAAATGTTCATGTTAGACTAAGTGTAAGACATAAAATTTGCCATTTGAATACACGCAGTCATTGACGACTGCAGTAAAAATGTTTGTAGAAGCATCGACTAAAAAGAAATACGGGCTTACATCTAAGGTTTCTCAAAACTTGGTTTTTCTTTGAAGAAGCTGATGACTGAAATTTCTTCTGCTTTTGCACCTTCTTGTGTGTCTTATGACACGGCTCGGCGGTGGAAAAAAAAATTTGAGTCTGGTGTAGAGTCCATCAAAAATGCACCGAAATCAGGCAGGCCAAAATCTGCATCTCGTAAAAAAATCGTTTCCAAAATAAAAGAAATCATTGAAGGAGATGCCAGCTTTACAATTCGTGATATTGCACGAAAGGTAGGCATATCACTTTCAACGGTTCACCTTATTTTGAAGAAGCATTTGAAAGTCAGAAAGATTTCTGCCAGATGGGTGCCACATCTGTTGACTGACGAGCAAAAGAGGCAACGGGTTAAAGTGGCAAAAAAGCTGCTTCAAATGTTTTTAAAATATGACAAAAAACAGTTTGCTAATGTCGTCACAGGTGATGAAACCTAGGTCCATTATTTTGAGCCCGCTAGAAAGGTTAGCAATAAGTTCGGGGCCACTAAACACAGCAAACGCCCAATAATTTGCCAAACGTTCTTTGCATGCATGGTGGTTAACCCAATCACGGTTGGCAACTTTGCTTCCCTCTTTGATTGCACACGGGTGGGTCGGGCCTAAGATTATATGACGGTTCCAGCGTAAAACATATATGGAATTTTATTTTAGTATTCTTTATGTTGGTTGGCGCCTGATGCTCCGTCTTTGGTCGGGCCCCTCGGAGTCTAACTGTTGGTTTTCGTTTGCTCCAGCAATTCTGTTGTTGTATGCTGTCGAGTCCTCAACCTTGTTTCATCTCTGTAGTTTTTTTTATTTGTATGTTCTCGGAGATGTTACACTGATGAGTTAGAAAGCCTTCATGCGGACTAAACAAATTTAGTGTATACCGCGACAGAGGTAACTGCGAGGATTATGGCCATGTAAAATCGATTTAAGCCCCCCCCCCCCCCCCCCCCCCCCAGTGGAATTCTTTCCACTGACCGTTCCAAGCCGGTTCTTCTGTGGCGGTTTATTTATTTTGTTGTTTGTTACTTACTGTGTGTATCTATTGTGTCTTTTTATTTTGGATGGCCATTTGGCCATTTTGTGGGAAAGTAACTGTCCTTATTGCCTTCCTTTGTTTAGGTTTCCGTTATGGTCTGGTCGCTTCATGTTTGTGTTTCTTTCCCTTTGGCGTCTTTGATGGGTGGAGTAAGTTAATTGTATCGATTCCTGATCTTTGTTTTACTTCTACTTTGAGTACAAAGAAAGTTTTGTATGGTGAAGGAGTTGCAATAAAAGTGCCGGTGAAAAAGGGCAAAAGCATCACCAGAAAGTACCTCAAAGACGTAGTACTGAAGAAACTGAAAAAGTATTACCAGAAACGTCGCCCTGCCACTGGTTCTAAACATGTCCGTCTTCTGCATAACAATGCAACCGCTCATACCTCCGCAATAGATACGGCGTTTTTTTAAGAAAGAAACAGTAACTGTTTTGCCTCACCCCCGTATTCCCCAGACCTTGCCCATGTGATGTCGTTTTGTTTCCGAAACTAAAATCGTTCCTTGCTGGGCGGAAATACCAGTCCCGACCTCCATTCATTAGTACCTTATTAATGTGCCCAAATCAGCGTACCATGATGCCTTCAAGAAGTGGATACATCTGCTGAAACTTTGCATTTCTAGCCATGGGGAGTCCGTCGATGGCATGAAATGAGCACATTTGGGCTAACTTGAAATTTGAAGTCTCCAGATAGAAATAAGTAAATCATTTCGAACATCTCTCGTAAGTCCCAAGATGATTAAAGATGAGATTGCCGTAACGAATATCTACACTGTTTGCCATTCCATAACTGAGTTTGAACAATATAAGAATCTGATATGGGGTTCTGTTGTAGATGAGCGTTTCCAACCCTCGGGATGACCGTGCTGAGCGGAACCTCGGCGTAGCCTCGGTTCCGCTCAGCACGGTCATCCCTCGGGTTGGAAACGCCCATCTACAACAGAACCCCATATTGGATTCTTTTTCTTGCACAACACCTCCGGTTAGTTTTGACAGCTCGCACATGTATATTGTTTACAAAATAAAAGTAGTGCGGAAGTAGTTCCGGCAGTTGAATAGAATTGAAGCGTATTTATGTTAGTTGCCTGGGTCGGAACACCAGGGTCAGAACATGAATTTCTATCCCAGGGTAAAATCACGGATTTCCTTGTCTGGTGTGCAAGAATATTCTTACGGGTCTCAACGGACGTGTCCAAAACTGCTGTCTTTCCAAAAATGAGCATTGAAAACTAACTGTCAGCAAGAATGGTTGTTGCTTGCTTTATGAACTTATTACTAATTCATGATCCAAAGTATAGAGACAGACACGCCTAAGCAAATCAGGGCTGCACTGTTTGCCTTTCCGTCTGCACTTTTTGGACTCTTTATTGAATTGTGATACAAATTTGTTAAAATTTTAGGAGAAATAGGACAGTCCTCAAAGTGTCCGCATTAAACTTTTCGAAAATTTCATATGAAATGGCCAGTCGTACAAGATTATCTATTATCTTATAAGTAACGCAATACTTATAGATACGTCATTGCATATTTTCCGATGTAACATACGGAAAATATACTAAGTCAAAAAGTTACTCTACACGTACACATCACGAAGAATGTATTGGTTTGGTTCAAGAACTTCCTAGGGAACACTAATTTGGACGAGCAGAAACTTGGAGATTGCTAAAATCGTCCCGGAATACATGTTTGCCGCTTGGTAGAAGAAAACCACGAGTTTGATCACGGAGGGTCGACCCATGAAATATCTGTCTCCATCCCTCTTGAATTCAAATGATTTAGGATGGGAGCGTCATAGAGCCTGAAGTCCAGCATACCGCCGTGCAGCCGAAGCAAAGTTGTCCACTGTAAAAGGGTCGGCAACTAAACACGCGGTCTGTCGCATATCATCCATTCAATAACCATTTGTTTAGCTCACCTGTCACGTAGTGACGAGGTGAGCTTTTGGGATCACTTTTTGTCCGTTGTCCGTCGTGTGTCCGTAAAAATTTCTTCAAACGACAGATTGGAATTTGACCAAACTTCACAGGATGGTCACGGGATGGTCCCCTTTTAAAGTTGATCAAATGGTTCCGGTTCGTTGCACATCTAGGTCACAGGAGCCAAAAATAGATATTTTTCCACTGACTTAAAAAAAATTCCTCTCTGAAACCACAAGGTCCAGGTGTTTGTTATTTGGTATGAAGCTTCATCTAGTGGACCGCTACCAAGATTGTTCAAATTATAGCTCAGGGGCCAAAAATGCACCAGTTTTACATAGTCTTACATAGGGAAAAACCTTTAAAAATCTTCTTGTCTGAAACCAGAAGGACCAGGTGTTTGATATGTGGAATGAAGTTGTATCTAGTGGACCTCTACTAAGATTGTTCAAATTATAGCCCTTGGGCCAAAAAATGCCCCCGCGCTGGGGCCCATCGATTTTACGATGACTTATATAGAGAACACCTTTAAAATTCTTCTCGTCTGAAACCAGAAGGCCCAGGTCTTTGATATTTTGTATGAAGCTTCATCTAGTGACGTTGCACTGACGTAGATATGACGTTGCATAAACGTCATGACGTTGCACTGACGTTGATGTGACGTCACAATTACGTCATGTGCCTGTAGCATGATCAGCCTCACCAAGGATAGCGATTTCTGTCCAAATTATGCCTCTCTCTCTCTCTCTCTCTCTCTCTCTCTCTCTCTCTCTCTCTCTCTCTCTCTCTCTCTCTATATATATATATATATATATATATATATATATATATATATATATATATATATATAATAATAATAATAATAATAATAATAATACTGTAGTACTGTTTTGTTTGTGTTTATATTTTAAGGCTGTTCAGCTGATGCTCCAAGGGAAGGATGCGACAATAATCCGTGTACAGGTGCCAAGTGCGAAAAAAATCCTTACGCGACATGCATGTAAGTTCTTATTTGATAGATTATATGAGACACATCACTTGAAAGCATGCCTTTGAGGTTTACCAATTCGGCATCATGTTAACAAGTACGTGTGATGAAACATCCCTGCAGACTCCGCTTCAAGTACAGGAAACTGAGGCTAGCAGGGATATACATATTTATAAAGTGGGGGCTATATTGGATTTGCCTGGTCCTTCTGTGATTCCGTTATTCATCGTAACTCAAAAACCTTTTTAGGTATTTTCATGAAACTTCACATAAATGTTAAGCACTATGAGACGATGTGAAGAGTTATGGATTACCTAATTTTGGAGTTATTGCCATTTGAACATTGATAAATGGCAATTTTAACCTTGTCCGCTCCATAACTCAAAAACCTTTGAGGTATTTTCATGAAACTTCACACAAATGCAAAGCACTATAAGACTTTGTGCCGAGAACATGAACCATAACCCTGGATTGCCTACTTTTGGAGTTATTGCCCTCTGAACATTGAAAAAATGGCAATTTTATCCTTGTCCGCGCCATAACGCATAAAAAAATAAAAACGGTTTGAGATATTTTCATGAAAAATTTAATTAGAGACTGAAAGCTGAAAACATTTTTTTCTTGTATTTTTCTTTTCTGATAGCGCAGTTCTTGTATTTTCTTCTCTGATAGCGCTATAGCGGGGCTATAGACAGATCCTCTGACAGATCTAGTTCCCGATTGTTTTACAAACTTACATTACGACGTGCGACATTGTGCATTTATTCACATCTTCAAACTGGCTACCTTTCTGATGAAAATACATGATTTGTTTTCTTATTTATGCTACAAACATAGGTTGTGAGTGCTCGTTACAACCGCCTCTTTGAGGTGGTTCTAATGAGTACACACAACCTATGTCTTGGAGTAGAAACACGAAAACAATTTAAATTGTTTTCTCTATATAAAGTGGGGTTTAGGGGTGTTCATTTCACGGACTTGTTCACGTTTGTTTGTTTGTTTAATTTGAGGTTTAACGTCCCCGTCAACACTGTAAATGTAATTTTGGAGACGTTACTTTCAATTTTGATGGACTTTTACCCGACATTGAGATGAAATGACATCTCAAGCCCTGTCGCCCAAGAAACCAATAGGGTTTATAAGCATGGACGGTCCGACTTGCACCGCTTTGCATGGGCAGCTTAGAACCTCTAAGCGGTTTACCAGTACTCGTGTGCGGGTCGGTTTCAGCTCTGCGTGGCAGCATCATTTCTTCAAGCCCTGATGGGCGGGGGTCATACTTGTTCACGTAATTGTTACTCTTTCAAGATTCTATGAGTAATACTTCACTTTTTGCTAACTCCAACAGTTTTCACCTGGCCAGGCTGAAACTTGATTTGTTGTTTTGAGCGGGATAAGAAAAATAATGTATACCCTGTGAACCCCAGTTTTACTCTATAAAAGTTGGGTTTAATGGCGAATTTTCGCGATGTAGACGACTGACAACATCCATCCAGAGTTTGGAGAAAAAAAAATCTTAAACGTTGGGGCAGTGGGAAATAAATTACTTTGCCGATTATCATCTTATGACGATCCAGTATGTTTGATTTGAGGGTTAACGTCCCGGTCAACACTGTATAGGTCATTTTGGAGACGTTGCTTCCAGTTTTGTGGGACTTTTACCCGACATTGAGATGAAATGACATCTCAACCCCTGTCGCCCAATGAAACCAATAGGGTTTATAAGTATGGATGGTCCGACTCGCGCCACTTTGCCTGGGCAGGCTTAGATTCTCTAAGCGGTTTACCAGTACTCGTGTGCGGTCGGTTTCAGCATCATGCAGCCGATCTGTTTCTTCAAGCCTCAACGGGCGGGGGCCGTATGACGATCCAGTTGACGTTGTCATCACACCTTATTTCACGGACATAAACTATGTACCTTAGTTGCTTTAACCCATTGTATACTAGTGGACTCTTCCATTGCTGTATGTTGGACAAGTTCATTTGTCATATAAGGGGTGTCAGACATGTTTTGTTTTTAGTTCTTATTCCATTTTGATGGGAAAATACTGTTAGCAAATAGTGCAGGCCCTGATCAGACGCAGCGTTCTGTGGCGTCTGATCTGGATCTGCACTGTTTGCCAAGATGCCCCTTTAGGGGTTTCCCGCATACAATGGTTTTATTTGATGCCCTTCAAATTACCGCTTACATAACTTTCTCTCTTTTTATGCCCCCGGAATCGAGATTCGGGGGGCATACAGTTTTTGGTCTGTCTGTCTGTTTGTCGGTCTGTCTACAAAAACCTTAACATTGGGCATATCTTTTGAATGGTACAGCTTTCATATTTCTCATGTGTTTACCTTATCACAAGACCTTTCCGGTGGTACCATAATTTTTGATCTTGTGACCTTGACCTTGAACTTTGACCTACTTTTTTCATTTTTTTTAAACTTTAACATTGGCCATAAGTTTCGATTGATAAATGATATGGCTTTCATATTTCACATGTGCATTCCTTGTCAGAAGACCTTTCCAGTGGTACCATAATTTTTGACCTCGTTACCTTGACCTCGACATTTGACCTACTTTTTAAAAACTTTAACATTGTCCATAACTTTCGATCGGTAAGTGGTTTTAAAAACTTTAACATTGTCCATAACTTTCGATCGGTAAGTGGTAGGGCTTTCATATTTCACATGTGCATTCCTTGTCACAAGACCTTTCTAATGGAACCATATTGTTTTACCTCGTGACCATGACCTTGACGTTTGACCTACTTTTTATAAACTTTAACATAGTCCAAAACTTTCGATTGGTAAGTGATAGGGCTTTCATATTTCACATGTGTATTCTATGTCACATGACCTTTCCAACGATCCCATAATTTTTGACCTTGTGACCTTGACCTACGTTTTTAAGACTTGAACATTGGCCATACCTTTCGATTGCTTAGTGATACTGCTTTCATATTTAACATGCGCTGTCCGGGGCCATCAGTGTTTCACAAACAGATCTTGTTTCATTTCAGAGTGAACGAGTGTGGCGGGCGATGCAATGCGATCTGGGAGGACGCCTTTGGTATTGAAGTACAGTGCTAACATGGACAATGCCAATAATTTATCGTCAAATAAATGGCTACAATAGCTTTCCTCTTTATTTGCCTCTATACCTGATCACATGACCTTAACACATACCATCCGTGTGACCATCACGTGAACAAGTCCGTGAAAAGAGAGAAAACTGGAGTTTTAGGGGGTATACATTATTTTTGTTATTTATGCTCCAAGACATAGGTTGTGTACGGGCCTCCGTGGCCTAGTGGGTATGACCGCCGACTCTTAATCATTAGGTCTCTCACCGCTGTGGTTCGAGCCTGGCTCGGGTCACATGTGAGACGCCAAGTTCTCCTACGGAAGGTCAGGTGATTTTTCTCCGGGTACTCCGGTTTTCGCCCACCTATGATTAACGATCGGCTCGATATGAGTGAAATAATCTTAAAAGGGTAGTAAAACCAAAACATAGGTTGTGGGTACTCGTTAGAACCGTCTCAATGAGACGGTTCTAACGAGCACCCGCAAAAGACATAGGTTGTGGGTACTTGTTAGAACAGTCTCAATGAGACAGTTCTAACGAGCGCCCGCACCCTACATGTATGTTTGCAGTATAAATAAGAAAAATATGTCGGATTATCATCATAAAGGTAGCCATTTTGAAGATGTGAAAAATGGACTGTGTCGCACAGGTGTGGTTTCGTAATGATAATGCATTCGTTTATATCTCCAAAGCGGCTATTTTTCTCATGAAAATCTGTGATTGTTATCTTATTTATGCTCAAAATATAGGTTGAGGATGCTCGTTCGAACCGCCTCATTGAGGCGGTTCTAACGAGTACCCACAACCTATGTCTTGGAGCAGAAATAAGACAAATAATGTATATCCCGAAAACCCCAGTTTCCTTTATATAGGCGGTTCTAACGAGTACCTAACGTACGTGTGTCTTGGAGCAGAAATTATATAAAAAAAATAATGCAAACTCATGTTTTTATGTATATAAAATGCGGCTTACAGGGCTATTTATTACATGGACTTATTATCTGAATGAGAAAGATGAAGGTGAATTTGTCGAGCTTTTCAAAAATTCAAATATACATGTATACATTGATTGTTTGAATTGAGGTTTTACATCCCCGTCAACACAATTGAGGTCGTTTTGTAGAAGTTGTTTCAAGATGTGTGCGACTTTTATCCGACATCGAGATGAAATGACTTCTCAAGCCCTACCCCCCAAACAAACCAATTGGTTTATATGCAGAGACGGCGGATTCGCACCACTTTGTCTGTGCAGGCTTAAACGGTTTACCTGTACTCATTGACGGTCGGTTTCAGCTCTGCGTGGAAACGACATGCAGCCAAACCAATTCTCCAGCCCCGATGGTTAGGGCCCTCGAATAACTGAATGCTTCCAAATAAACTGAAATCTCAGCAACTCGAAAACTCGCAAACTTATGGCTCGTTTGCCATGATATTTCGAACTCGGTCTTGAGTCCCTCAGACAACTTCTCTATAATTACGATAACACACCCGTGCGACATAGTGCGTCGTTTTTCACATATCCAAAATGTCTATTTTTCTGCTGAAAATCCGTGATATTTTTCTTATTTGTACTTCAAACGTAGATTGTAGGTGCTCGTTAGAATGGCGATTCTAACGAGTACCCACAACCTATGGCTTGGAGCAGAAATAAAAAAAACTATTTATACCCCCTTAAACTCCAATTTTCTCTGTATAAAATGGGGTTTAGAGTGTTTATTTCACGGTCTTGTTCACGTGATGAATGTTCCTTATAATTAAGCGATGTTTTTTTTCTCCAGTGTGAGGAATCCTACCTCAACACGACAACAAGTGCGTGAAATGAACACCCCTAAACCCCACTTTATACAAGGGACACTGGTATAAAGGAGGTGTACATTATTTTCTTATTTCTGCTCCAAGACATAGATAGTGGGTAATCGGTTAGAACCGCCTCAATGAATTGAGAAACGTATGTTTGCAGTATACATTAGAAAAAATATCATGGATTTGATATTATGGGGATGTGAAGAAATGCATATGTCGCTTTGGCGTTTTATCATAATGCAACAGTGAGACACTACCGTACAGACAAAAGAACAACAACAACAACAACAAAATATTTTTTGTCTTTTTTTTTTTTTACTTTCGTGTCCTTTAAGGACAGTTTTACTTGTTTCGAGCTGGTCATTAATCAAAGGTTAGGCGAAAACCGAGATATCCGCAGAAACTCCATCTCACTTTCTGTTGCAAAACTTGGCAACGCAAAGTTCTATGTATGAAATATTGAATTTGACATCAAGGTAAAAAAATCCACAACAATAAAACCTTTTCATGCTCAACTGACTTGAAATTAATCCTGCTCATTAATTTTGAAACGCCAACAACAAATCTTGACATTTTAGAATTTAGTAGCAGGATAAATGACATTCTGTACTGATCAGAGCAGGAAAATGACCTGATTTGTTTGTATTTTAATAGTTATAAGCATAACATATTTATTGCTCAGCAAAGTTGAGCATGAAGAAAGTTTTATAACCATGGGGCCAGAGTAAAAGAAAACAGCTCGTTAGATCAGGCAGGTCCGAACACAGGACGACGTCAAACATTGTGCTCTATCCGTCTTCACAAATTGTATAGGGCCGTTACCGGTAGTTGGGTAGCCGGTATGTCACATCACGAAAACACGCCTCAATAATTCTGACCCCTTGAACCCCACTTTTATATAGTAAAACTGGGGTTTACAGGGGTAAAACTTATTTTTCTTATTTTTACTCTAAAATATAGATTGTGTGTACACGTTAGAACCGCCTCGATGAGGCGGTTCTAACGAGTGCCCACAATCTATATTTTAGAGCAGAAATAAGAAAAATAGTACAATTTTTCATATGAAAATTGTCGTTTTTTCCTGCGTTTAAATTTACAATGTATTTGTATAGGCGTGTTCTCGAAATCATTTCGTACCAAAGTCATTTCTTACCATTTTGGTTATTTCGCACCAACTTTTGTTTTCAATTTTGTCATTTCGTACTCACTTAAACCATTTCGTAAATAAATAAATAAATAATAAAATAAATAAATAAATAAATAAATAAAATAAATAAATAAATAAATGAATAAATAAATAAATAAAAGTTTAGTTTATCCGTAACTGCTAGCCATGTTCTTGTGAAGACATTGGAAGACGTTCTTTGCAGAACAAACCAATTTGCAGTTAACGGAGTGGCTATTGACAGTCGACCGGCAGTAGCCATAATACGTTAAAACGGCCAATTTAAAATAATTTGGTTATTGCTAGTCGACTGTCACTAAGGATTTTAACAATTGGCTATTACCAGTCGCTGTTTAATGTTAAACCCTGAAGACGCCGAGAAAAACTACATCTGAAAATGTCGCCTGACAGGGGCAGTCTGATCTAGGCCCACATTGTTTGCAAAAAAAAAATATATATATATATACTTTAAAGGTAACCGGTAGACGGCAAAGCAGACGACAATTATCGTGTTTGGTATTTTATGGGTAAAGATTGTATTTTACTCTTGGATTCTGGTGACTTTCGCTGAAAACACTGTGAAATATCCGTTGATCACATGAACATGCCTCAGTCATTAAATTATGTCAGAACTCATAAAACTTTCTTTGAATTGCAATTCTAAGGCCTTTCCGGGGTTAAACGATGAATTTAGGCAAGCAACAAGGAGCCATTTCGATATTACCGAGACCGGTAAGTCATTTCAAGTAAAGAGTTCTTTGTCGGAAGCTACTGTCTGCAAAAGCATGGATGAATTTCATCTGAGTTTTTCTCGGGTCGGGCCATCTTGTTCGTCAGAGCGGAATGATTTTAGCTATTTTGGTAGGGAGTCACCTAGGCAACATTCCTGTGAAGTTTGAATCAAACTGGCCCAAGGGTTCAGGAGGAGTTCACGTTTGCAGCAAATTTACGATGGTTTATTTTCTATGTTTAGCTCTGGCGGCCATTTTGCTCATTGGAGCGGAACTGTTTTAGCTATTTTGGTAGAGGGTCACCTAAGCAACATTCCGATGAAGTTTTAGCTCATCAGAGCGGAACGATTTAAGCTATTCTGGTAGGGATCCGGGAACCCAGGCAAAATTCCTGTGAAGTTTGAATCAAATTGGCCCAAGGGTTTACGAGTTTGCATTTAAAGCAAATTGTTGACGACGCACAACGCACGACGGACAACAGACATTATTCACCATGAGCACGTTGTGCTCAGGTGAGCTAATTAAAGAGGATCGAGATGACCCTGAATCGCTCACCTGATATGAGATGTCGCATTGCTTCTGAAAGTCATATGGATAACTGACAGCCATATTATTCCTTGAAGCATATAATATTATGTAGACATTTTTTTTTCTTATTTTCGCACTGGCGGCCATTTTGTTCATTGGAATGAATGCTTTTTATCTAGTTTGGTAGCGGGTCACTTTTTAGCTCTGGCGGCCATCTTGTTCATCGGAGCAGAAAAATTTTATCATCCCTATGAATTGAATGAAATTGTCCTAGGGGTATGGGAGGAGTAGACGTTTAA
Organism: Lucinisca nassula; assembly: GCA_963580285.1. NCBI lineage: Eukaryota > Metazoa > Mollusca > Bivalvia > Lucinida > Lucinidae > Lucinisca > Lucinisca nassula. The sequence continues at coordinate 113,205,095 of OY757024.1, forward strand.
AGACGTTTTATTTTTAGCTTTGGTGGACAGCTTTTTCATCAGAGTATAATGATTTTAACTTTTTTGGTAAAGACCCACCTGGGCAACATTCCTGTGAAGTTTAAACGAAACTGGCCAAATGGTTTAGGAGGAGCCGTCTTTTAAAGCAAATTGTTAATGTTTTTCTATTTCTAGCTCTGCCGGCCATTTTGCTCAGTGGTGCGGAACAGTTCAGCTATTTTGACAAAGGGTCACCTAAGCAACACTTCTATGAAGTTTGACAGAAACTGGCACGTGTCTAGGAGGACTATTCTTGTAAAGATTTTTCTATTTTTCACTCTGGTGGCCATCTTCATTGGAGTGGAACAGTTTTAGCTATTTTTGGTAGAGGTTCCCCCAAGAAACATGCCTATGAAGTTTGAATGAAATTGGCCAAAGGATATGGGAGAAGTGGTTTAAAGATTTTTCTATTCTTAGCTCTGGTGGCCATCTTGTTCATCGGAGCGGAACAATTTTACCCTATTTGAGTAGAGACCCACAAAGACAGCATTCCCATGAAGTTTAAATGAAACTAGCCAAATGGTTATGGAGGAGTAGTTTTTTAAAGCAAACTGTTGAAGGTGCACGATGACATTGACTGATCACAATAGCTCACCATGAGCACTTCGTGCATGGTGAGCAGAATGGGCCTGTCCTTTAATGACAATGGGCTTGTTCAACATATAACATTGGAAGAGTCCATCAGTATATGGGTTAAAACAGGTTGCATGCTTAATAGTTTTTACTGTATATGCTGACACATGTGAAAAGGGTCTATGACACCCCCGTCCCACTCACCCCCCTCACATGCCTGCCAGCAGCAAAGACTTGCGAGACAGGTTTATGCATAGCCTTTGCTGGTTCCGTTTGCAGTAAGTACTGTTTTCTAATTTCTTGGTTTGTTTGTTTGAATTTGAGTTTAACGGCCCAGTCAACTCTATTTAGGTATTTTTTGTGCTTGTAAGTTTACCTATCCACACTTTTCCTGGGCAGGCTTATACGTGTCAGCAGTTAACCAGTACAGTGCACATTCTTTCACCACAAACTGACAACTGCCCGTCTTGAATCGGCGGAAGGGAGAGAATGACCGTAGAAAAGATTTCACGATCAATCGCCACAAAATATTGCCGAACCCGGTAGGAATAGAACACACGTCCTCCTGATCACCAGTCAGATGCACATCCGAGCAAGCTACCGAGGCCAGCTTCTAATTTCTTGGTTTAAATACTGACCATTGGGTACAAATTTATCGACAACAAAACATGACATTTTTTAATTTATTATAGTAAGTACATACTGGCCATAATAATTGTAGATGCTCTATATACTAAAACACCTTACTCTTAAAGTGCTAAACACACCTGGAGCAGATAATATTTTAAACATTTTTATATCTATTATTTATTTATTGATTTTATTGAAAAAACAGATTTGACAAACCTTACTGTGAAATGTACACACTACAAATAAAATATCATGCCTTGTTTTCTAAAAATAATAAAAACTAGAAATGTGTCCAGATCACACAGATGCCCCACCCAGGGGCCCGACTCACCCCGAAAATCCATGTTGCAACAACAGCTGTCATTGGACAGGCCTTTATCATATGAAATATGAACCAAATGGTTTGGTGAGTATTAGCTCTTAATAAACTGTAAATAAAAAATTCTTTGTCTGTGACCTTGACGTTTCGGGCACGTGCATGGGTGGGGGTATTGGGCCAGTATCAATCATCATATCAAATATAAACTCAATTCATCATACGATTTGGAAAATATAAACTCTTAAAATATCTAATTAAAAATTTCTAAGTCTCTGACCTTATATCGCTGAATAAAATGGACAGTTATCTAACATCATACCAAATATAAACTCAATCCATCATACAATTTGGGAAATATCAACTGTTAAAATATCTAATTAAAAATTTCTAAGTCTGTGACCTTGACCTTGAAGCCATAGGCATGAGTGGGGGTATTGCCAAATAAATATTTGGACCTGTATCTATTATCAAAGCAAATATAAACCAAATCCATAATATGGTTTGGAAAATGTGAGCTATTTAAAATCTTTAACATTAAAATTGTCTAAGTCTTTGACCTTGACCTTGAGGTCATAGGCATGGCTGGGGGTATTGCTGAATAAAACATTGTACATATATCTATCATCATACCAAATATGAACTAAAGCCATCATAAAAGCGCAGGTTCCACAGGTAGCGGGAGTCTTTAACCTTGAGGTCATAAGCATGGGTGGGGGTATCGCTGAATGAAACTTTGGACCAATATCTATAATCATACCAAGTATGAACTAATTCCATCTAAGGGCTTGGAAAATATGAGTTCTAAAATGTTCAGGGTCTACCTGTTACAAAAACCTTAGCCTGAGTCTTTAACCTTGAAAATTTCTAAGTCTGTGACCTTGACCTTGAGGTCACAGGCATGGGTGGGGGTATCGCTTGATAAAACTTTGGACCTATATCTATCATCATACCAAATATGAACGATTATGAAATAATGGTTATATGAAGTTGGTGTCCTAGACAACACTGTGAAAATCAGCAAAATTCACATAGTCCCCAAGTGGTTTTGTTTGATTTGAGGTTTAACGTCCCCGTCAACACTGTAAAGGTCATTTTGGAGACGTTGCTTCCAATTTTGTGGGACTTTTACCCGACATTGAGATGAAATGACATCTCAAGCCCTGTCGCCCAATGAAACCAATAGGATTTATTACCATGGACGGTCCGCCTCGCACCGCGGTTCCTGGACAGGCTTAGATCCTCTAAGCGGTTTACCAGTACTAGTGTGCGGGCCGGATTCAGCTCTGCGTGGAAGCATCATGCAGCCCATATATTTCTTCAAGCCCCTACGGGCCGGGGCTAAGTCCCCAAGTGGGAATGGGTTAAAGAGCAGTCTAATCTGGGTATGCACTGTTTGCTCAGGCATGTCTGTCCGAATAGGGGAATGGATAGACATTCAGGGGAGGCAGTTCTTTCACAAATATTTTTGTCTCCTTTATCAAGTGGGATCTACTCTGAAAGGAAAGAATTTGCTTCTATGAATCCAATCCACTAATCTTTTCAAAAGATATCAAACCGAAACTATTTATTTATTTATGGAAAAATGAAGTTGAAAAAGGACCACAACTCCCATAATAATCGGTGGATTTTACTGTCAGTAGGACTTGACATATATTTTATGATTATATCTCTGTGTGTAAAATATGATTAGAGTGTTTTTTGTTTAATGACACGGCAACCCGTGTGGGTCATTTTGTGTCATCTTACAGAGAAAAGGAGAAAAGAGACAGAAGAGACGATGAAAGTGAGGGTCAGGAGAAGAGGCAAATAAATTGGAGTGTAGAAACAGAAGGATTAACAACAGTCCTCTTCTAACCTTAACTGCTGCATGGACAACAGGCCTTGTCCAACTGTAAGCCAGTATCAGTTTGATGCCCCAGTGATGCAAGATACATGTCACTTTTGCCCCCTCTAACCACCCCCTGTATAAAATATGAATCCAATCTACTAATCATCTGAAAACAAAAAAAGCAAAAGGGCCATAACTCCCACAATAATTGGTGGATTTTACCCAAAATCAAACTTGACCTATAAGATTATATACCTGTGTATAAAATTTGAATCCAATACACTAAATTTTTCAAAAGATAAAGAACAGAAACCAGTTTTTGTATGGTACGTAAATACGAGCTGTACCTCCAGACAGCGGTGATACTATAAGCCCCGACTGAAAATGGCAGGGGCATTTTAACCCTTATCTTGCTGTTCACGACAACCCCTATTTTTGCAAACAGTGTAGATCCAGATCAGATGGCTTCTGAAGAAGCCATCTGATCAGGATCTACACTGTTTGGCATTCAGTTTATGAATTTGTAGCAATAAATTACATCAAGTAATTTCATTGGTTGATAGACAGAAATGGGTGTGGCTTAAATGAATATTCAGCAAGAGAAGGGTTAAACTGTCCCTCTTTATGTCAAAAGTGTTAGAGTGACCTTTTAGCACTCCGACAGACTACAAGATCTTGCAATCTTAACCATTATCCGACTGAATATTTAATTATGCCACACCCACTACTGATTATCAACCAATCAGATTACTTGATGCAACTATTGCAACAAATTAATAAACTAAATGGCAAACAATGAAGATCCTGATCTGGATCTACACTGTTTGAAAGATAAAGCATATCCGGGGTCTGCAGGACAAGGGTTAACTATTATCCTGCTGATCTGGACAACCCCTACCTTTGCAAACACTGTGTAGATCTAGATCAGATGGTATCAAGTAATTTGAATTTTTGGGTTTTTGGTTTTACGGCCCTTTCAAGATTATTTCACTCATATCGAGCCGATCGTTAATCAGAGGTGGGCGAAAACCGGAGTACCCAGAGAAAAATCACCTGACCTTCCGTTGCAGAACTTGGCGTCTCACATGTGACCCGAGCGAGGCTCGAACCACCGCGGTGAGAGACCTAATGATCAAGAGTCAGCGCTCTTTACCACTAGGCCACTCAAGTTATTTGAATAGTTGATTGTCAGAGATAGATGGCTAAATTAATTTATGCAGCGGGATGAGGGTTAGTTAGTGAGTGTCAAACATACATGTACTTAGTGAACACTATAATAAAGCATGTGCGCAAATTATGGCCATGTAAAATCAAAATGATCATTCTGTTTGCTGATATTTAAAGACAGCAGGCTAATGATAAGGCTAAAATGTAGAATGTGGCAAGTCAACCCTAGTCTTGTTGAATAAATTAATTTTGTAACATCCATTTCTGACTATCAACAAATCAGATTACTTGATGAAATGATGTATTCATTCAATTTCCCAAACAGAATGACAAACAGTCTAGATCCTGATCAGATGGCTCCCTCTACTGATCTGGATCTACACTACTTGCAAAGGTAGGGTTTATCATTTTCAACAGGACAAGAGTGCAAAACGAATGCATCTAAACCAAGTTATTAAAATAGCATCATAAAAATATAAAAATAAGTTAAGACAAAATCAAGATAGCACCAACAACACAAAACGCTGTTTTTGAAGTTACACATACAAAATAGACAGAAATAAATAACAGTTAAGACATTGCAATTAAGATGTAGAGGATGCACAAAAAGGCTGTCAAATTTTAACCCATTGTAAGCGGGAAACCACTAATGGGGTACCTTGGCAAACAGTGTAGGCCCAGATCAGACGCCACAGAATGTGGCGTCTGATCAGGGCCTGCACTATTTGCTAACAGGATTTTCCATCAAAAATAGAAGAAAAACGAAAAAATAGGACTGACACACCTTATATGAAAAAATGGAATTGTCCAATATATACAGTCAAACCTGTCATAGTGGCCACTTCTATTAAGCAAGCAACCTGTCTTAAGCAAGCATGCATTTAGTTCCCGAAAAAGGCAAATATACTAAAGTTCACCTGTATTAAGCATGCACCTGTCTTAAGCAATCACATTTTGATTATCCCATAGGTGCTTGCTTAACACAGGTTGGACTGTAGCAAGGACCACCAGTAAACAATGTGTTAAGCTACAAATTTTCTTGCAATGTTCATTTCAATATAATTATCACCATTATGACATCTGACACATAAAGTCCAACTTCAATGGCTTAAGGGGAATGGATACACCTTCAGGGAAGGCAACTCCTGCAAAAGAATTTTTGTCTCCCATGTGAGTGAGTGAGTGTTTGAGTTTTACGTCCCACCAACAGCTAAGGTTATACGGAGACATGACGTCGGTTTAAAGACTTATTCGAAAGTCTGGAGATGCCAGGTATCAATCCTGCGACCCCGATTTACAAGGCCAGTAGCGTAGCCACTACACTACAGAGGCTTCTGTGTCTCCCATGTCAATAGGGGTCAACTCTTAAAGGAAAGAATTTGCTCCTTAGGAGCAAATTCTTTCCTATAAGAATAGACCCTTTTTTACCGTTGGATAGAGTTTATAGAGAAGCGAACTGGAAGTCCAGAAATTGTCTCCCTTTGAAAAATGGCAAAAAAATCTGCCAGGTGTTCCCATTCCCCTTAAACACCTTTTGAACTCTCCACATTTGTTCTAGTAGAGATACCGTGATGATCCTAAGTATTGGGACAGACAGGACTAAGCAAACAGTGCAGACCCAGATCAGACTGCTTCTGAAGAAGCAGTCTGATCTGGGTCTGCACTGTGTTCCATTCTCTCTCTACTTTTTGGACCCCTTGCTGGATCTCATAACAAACCTGTAAAAGTTTTAGGAGAATTACAGCAAGTTCTCAAGGTGTCCGAATTTTTAGGATTTTTACTGTAGTTTGACACACTGAGGTTATTTTCGTAAGGCTAAAGGTATGGAGACATTAGGAATGAATAAAACAAAGGCCTGTTGAAGGCTATGTCGCACTCATACTTGTAGTGATTGAGAAATGGACTTAACCATGTGGGTTGATGGTAGGGCCAATGCAAATGTTGACACGATTTTTCTTTTTGTTTGAACTGATGTTTTATATCCCCGTCAAAACTATTTAGGTCATTTTGAAGATGTTGCTACCAATTTTGGGGTACTTTTACCCGACACTGGGATGAAAAGACTCCTCAAACCCTATCGCTTTATTATGCAGGGATGGTCTGACTTGCACCACTTTGCATGGACAGGCTTAGATCTTCTAAGCGGATTACTAGTACTCATGTGCAGTCGGTTTCAGCTCTGCGTGGAAGCACCATGCAGCCCAATCTATTTCATCCAGCCCTAATGGGCAAGGGCCGTGATGGATTACTAAACAGATGAACAAACAAAGAGATGCAATACCAGACTTGTATATCTCACCATGCCTAAAGCAGGTGCGACAAAAGCATATTTTTTATCATATACAGAATAAATTTTTGTTGCACTATAAAACATAGGAAAGTAAATTGTGTGAACTCATAAGAATTGCCTCATCAAGGTGAATCTCATGAGTAAACTCACCATTTTTTTCATAATAAAATAACATAAAACTTCTACTAAAATTATCCCTAAATAGCTGGGTCCAGTTGTTCAACATTAACAATAAAAGCCTCCGTGGTGTAGTGGTTATGCTACTCGCCTTGTAAACCAGGGATCGCAGGATCGATCCCGGGCTTCTCCAGACTTTCGGATGAGTCTTTAAACCGAGGTCCCGTCTCCGTATGACCTTAGCTGTTGGTGTGACGTAAAACTCAAAACACTCACTCACTCAACATTAACAACATTGTTTATAGTTAAAGTACCTTTAAAACTTTGATAATTAAATATGGCAAATATAATCATATTTTTGCTGAAAAAAAAATGAGCTACTCACATTTTTTTCAGCAAAATGTGTTTTTTTGCTTGAATTGAGGTTTAATGTCCCATCAACACTATTCAGGTCATTCTGGCCCAATTTTGTGGGACTTTTACCGGACAATGAGATGAAATGACATCTCAAGCCCAGCCACCCAAAGAAACCAAAAGGCTTATATGGAATGGACGGTCTGATTCAGACCACTTTGCCTGGGCAGGCATAGTCCTTCTAAGTGGTTTACTAGTACTCATGTGTGGTCAGTTTCAGCTCTGCGTGGAAGCACCATGCAGCCCAATCTATTTCTCCAAGCCCCAATGGGAGGGGACAAAAGAAAAACAAGATGTGTTTGTGAAACACTGATGCCCCCGGACAGCGCATGTTAAATATGAAAGCAGTATCACTCAGCAATCAAAGGTATGGCCAATGTTCAAGTCTTAAAAAAGTAGGTCATGGTCACAAGGTAAAAAATTATGGGATTATTGAAAAGGTCTTGTGACATAGAATGCACATGTGAAATATGAAAGCCCTATCACTTACCAATTGAAAGTTATGGCCAATGTTAGAGTTTTTAAAAAGTAGGTCAAATGTCAAGGTCACAAGGTCAAAAATTATGGTACCACTGGAAAGGTCTTGCGAAAAAGAATGCACATGTGAAATATGAAAGCCCAATCACAAGTTATGGACTATGCTAAAGTTTTTAAAAAGTAGGTCAAATGTCAAGGTCACGAGATAAAAAATTATGGCCCCTGAAAAGGTCTAATGATAAGGTATACACAAGTGAAATATGAAAGCTCTATCTATTGCCATTCCAAAGTTATGCCCAATGTCAAGGTTTTTGTAGACAGACAAACGAGAAACAGACAGACAAACTATATGCCCCCCGAATCTCGATTCCGGGAGCATAAAAATCCCAGAGTATTAAATATTATACTGTATTAGAACAATTAACAATTTGATCACTAACAAGCTCTTTAAGCTAATGATGCTTTGAGCAACTGGCCGCTGTTGTGAAGGGCTATAGAAAGAGTAAATAACAAGTTTAAATCAGCCATTGCAAAGGAGACAATGGTGTTTGTTTAAAGTTTAACCCTTTTTGTACCAAATTGAATCTTTCTGCTCATATATAGCAGGAGTCCATCACTAAATTTAGGGGTGTCAGGTTGTGGTAGCTTCAAAATTGATTTGGAAAATGGCTGAACGTTCTGTAAATAGTGTAGGCCCTGATGAGATGCCGCGTTCTGCAGCGTCTCATCTGGGCCTGCACTGTTTGCTAACTTCCCGTTTTGGGGTTTCCGGTACTAAATGGGTTAATGTCCCAGTCAACTCTATTTAGGTCATAGCAAGCCAGTAAGGTTACCCGACCACTCTATTCCTGGGCAGGCTTATACATATAGTAGGAGGGTTTACAATGTATTTGTAAAGGAGTGTTTTTGTAATGCATGGTGCCAAAAGGTGCTAGAGCCATTGAAAACTGTAGTACCGGTAAGTGACAATCAGATTACTTCTTAACCTTTGTCCTGCTGATTGAATTAATTTAGCCACACCCATTTCTGACTATTGACCAATCAAATTACATGATATAACGTATTGGTTTAATACACAAACTGCATAAAAAAACAGTGTAGATCCTGATCAGATGGCTTCTTCAGAAGCCATCTGATCTGGATCTACACTGTTTAAAAGATAGAAGTCGTCGTGTTCAGCAGGATAAGGGTAAATAACAGTTATTATCAAAAGAAAAGCTGCTGAATAAGAGTGGTAATGGGTAGTCGCAAAGAGATTATAAAATATTATGAAAAAGTGAAAAGCTATCTGTACAAAACAACAACAAATAAAAAAAAAAATACCATGATTCGCTGTAGCAGGTGCAAAAGATGAAACAGCCTAAATCATACAATTCATATGTACATGTTTAAATGAATATAAGTTAATATTATAAAATAAAATAATACTGTATACTGTATCTTATGCCAGGAAACTTTGTTTCTGCTCAACTCAACTGAGCATGAAAATTTCAAAGCTTGTCCCTTAAGATACAAATTAAAACAACTGTCATCTGCTGGTAACTTTAAAAGTCATTTTTGCAAACAGCGTGGACCCAGATCAGACTCCTCTAGGTTTGTGTTTTTTTTTATTTTGTGGCACTTTCAAGATTATTTCACTCATATTGTGGTGATAGTTAATCAGAGGTGGGCGAAAACCAGAATACCCAGAGAAAAACCACCTGAACTTCCGTTGATGAGCTTGGCGTCTCACACGTGTCCCGAGCCAGACTCAAACCCACAGCGGTGAGAGAGCTAATAATTAAGTGTCAGTACACTTTTCCACTAGGCCACGGAGGCCCAAGCTCCTCTAGGAGCAGTCTGATCAGGGTCCAGACTGTTTACCTGTATACAAAAATGTGTTTTAAAATTTTCACAAGATGCCAATTTTTTTCTGTATCTTAACCTATTTAGTACTTGAAACCCCAAATGGGTACCCTGGCAAACAGTGCAGACCCAGATCAGATGCCGCAGAATGGGGTGTCAGATCAGGGCCTAAACTGTTCACAAAAAGTTAAGCCATTTTCCAAATAAATTTTGAAAACACAACCTGACACCCCTAAATTTTGAAATTATCTCCTGCTATTTATTAGGTGGAAGATTCCATTTGGTACAAAAGGGGTTAAGGGAAAAGTACCAATCTGATGAGGGCTCTTTTCTTGCTTGGCTGGTCAGCAGAAAATATAATTTATTCTGAGTTTATCGGGTATTCATTACACAGACTGGTTAAGGTAATAGACATGATGTAAACCCTTATACCCGTGGACTCTTCCATTGCTATATGTTGGACAAGTCCATTTGTCATGAACATGTAAGGGGTGCCAAGCCTTTTTTTTTTTTCCTTCTATTTTTGACTGCACTATTTGCTAACAGAATTCAAAATCATTTATAGGCATGTTTTCATGATGATAAAAAATTTTCAATGTATAAAAAACCATTTTAGAGACATGAAATACATATTTATCTCACATGATTGCATCTTCCTGATGATGATGATGATGATGATGCTGATGATTATGATGAAGAGATGAACAGCACATATACACATGTTAAAAGAAGCTAACCCCTTTATAGCCTATAGGCTAAATCTAAAACCCCGCCTAAAACAAGCAATCTGCATTTACAATGCATTATCACACTTAATATTTAACATGAGTGACAATGAAATGGATTTCTTAACTTTTAAAAATACACCACAACCTCGTTATAACATGGTTCATTATAACACAGTTTTGATATAACACGGTTTCCAGATGGATCCAAAAATGCGTAGATTATATAGAAAAATGACCATAAATGGTCATTTTTCTATATAATCTACACATTTTTGTTTGGATATAACACGGTTGTTTAACTATAGTCTTTCAAAATGCAGTGAGACGTGACTGCACTTTTAATTTTGGACGAGTCCTTGTTTTAGGTAAGTCGCCTTCATTCGGGATTTTACATTGGCGTGATACAGTTTTAATGAGATTCCTACTGCATCATATTATCCACTTCGGCACGAATTGTACATAATGGCATTATCAAAAAACTTATTTATAATTTTTAAATCCTATGTAAAAAGAAATCCGAAACCTGCTTTCCCTAAAACATGGAATAGTCTTGTCACGCTTGAACGTTGAACTCTCAAACGTTGATAAACTATAACATGGTTTCTGCTTTGGACCCCATTAATAATGTTATAAAGAGGTTGTGCTGTATTATACAGGCCAAAATGCACAAATAAATGGATATACATTTGTACACAAACAAAACAGAACTGCCATCTGTCTCAGACAGAACACAGAACAGCCTACCTGATTCTTCTCATTTTAACCCTTGTTCTGCTGAATAAATTGAGCCCCACCAAGCGAATTTGTGTCTTCGAGCATTCCGTCATGACAAATTTTAACTGCGCATGCCCAGCCATTCAGAGGGGCCAGGGATATGGCTTTCTGTCTGAAGGTTCCTCTTGATTCACTGCTTGTATGAGCGAGCAGCGAAGGTTCTGGCGAGACTGCGAGGATGCGCAGGCTCCCCTGAACCGTCGCTGCTCGCATAGGTGATAAGTACCAAAATCGCTTGACGGGGCCCAATTAATTTTGCCACATCTGTTTTTAAATATCAACTAATCAGAATAGTTGATACATGTATTATGTTTTCATATAAATTTGAAAAACTGAATGACAGTGTAGATCCTCAGCAGAACTCAGATCAGAAGCCATCTGATCTTGATCTACACTGTTTGCAAAGAAAACTGCAAAAATACTAGGAGACAAATACTGTCAATTAACGAGGATCCTCTGGAAATACATGCACATGTAATTATTTTCTCAAGAAAACCATAGGGAGAAAAATGTATTGTAAGAATATCAATCTTTTAAAATTTAACCCATTTTGTACCAAATGGAATCTTCCTCCTCCGTATACATAGCAGGAGTCCATTTTAAAATTTAGGGGTGTCAAGTTGTCAAAATTTATTTGGAAAATGGCTGAACTTTTTGCAAACAGTGTAGGCCCTGATCAGAAGCCGCATTCTGTGATGTCTGATCTGGGGCTACACTGTTTGCCAACTACAATATGGTTTAAAATTTAAATGTATCTACATGTACATACAGTCAAATGTCAAAACTCAACCACTCCTGTGAGTATAAAATGCCTGTTACAGACTGGCAGATTTAGCCAGTGAGGGTTTGCCATGGCACCTGAGTACACATGGTACATGTATATGAACTAATGTAGAAATATACCATTTCAGTCCTTCATAGCCCAAAGGTATCACAAAAGAATAATTCAAACATTTTTTATCCTACAGAAAGCAAAGCAATATACCACAACCTCTTTATAACATTAGTTATATCCAAACAAAATATATAGATAATATAGAAAAATGACCATTTATGGTCATTTTTCTATATAATCTTTACATTTTTGGGATCCATCTTGAAACTGTGTTATAATGAACTGTGTTATAATGAAGTTGTGGGAAATAGCTGTCAAATATGGGAAGTTAGGGTTGGGAAATAGCTAGTGCAATTTGACATGAGACTGACCTCTATGCAAAGAATAAATTAGTCAATGATATCACATAATACATGTTCTTTGTTTGTTTGTTTGATTTGAGGTTTAACGTCCCCGTCAACACTGTAAAGGTCATTTTGGAGACTGTCCTTCCATTTTGTGGGACTTTTACCCGACATTGAGATGAAATGACATCTCAAGCCCTGTCACCCAATGAAACCAATAGGGTTTATTAGCATGGACGGTCCGCCTCGCACCCCGGTTCCCGGACAGGCTTAGATCCTCCAAGCAGTTTACCAGTACTAGTGTGCGGGCCGGATTCAGCTCTGCGTGGAAGCATCATGCAGCCCATATATTTCTTCAAGCCCCTATGGGCACATAATACATGTACATGTAGGTCATTTTTCGCTTCTCGTGAATTTTGGACATCTCATGAACGGCAACCCATTTACCGACTGCTATGCATTGAATAACAATATTGACCTTCAGAATATGGCGAAGATAAATATATGCTTTCAGTTGGCTGTGAAATTATGATAATAGAGCTCATGAGTCTCGTCAAATTGCAATAGCCATATAATCATGTAAGATATTTTGTGTAAACTAAAGGATAGTTTTCTTTATTTCTCCATATAAACCTATTTTGTGGGTATTCATTAGAACCGCCTCATCGAGGCATTTCTAATGAATACCCACAGCATAGGTTTACATGGAGAATTGACAGAAACTATCCTTCAATTATAACAAAACCAACCCCATCTGTTGCTGTGATATTTGGTCTGAGTTCAAAGCAGCCATAGACGCCTCCGTGGTGTAGTGGATACGCTACTCCCCTTGTAAACCAGAGGTCCCAGGATCAATCCCGAGCTTCTCCAGACTTTCGGATGAGTCTTTAAACCGAGGTCCCGTCTCTTTATGACCTTAGCTGTTGGTGGGAAGTAAAACTCAAACACTCACAGCAGCCATGGTAAATAAGCTATTAGTGTTTGAGTCTTTCAAGTTTGTCTGTACAGAGGACCTGCGTTATAACGACAGTATTTGTTCCCTATTATTGTGCCGTTATAATGAATTTGCTGTTATAAAAAATCCCAGTTAGGAGTATGACAGGTTATAAAAGGTCTTTTCCACATAATCACTCCAAGAAACAAATGTTATAGACATTTATTAGAAACGCCTCGGTGAGGCAACTTAACAAATATATATAACATATGTTCCTTGTAGTATTAAAAATTACAATAATCTTTCATGACTATGGATTCAAATTTGGGCATTTTCAACCAGAGGGAAACCCACGCCACTCGGACATCAGAACTGAGGCTAAGCATTGAGCTAAGATTCGTTCCAGTGAAATTGTCGACATAACGAGTTTTGCCGTTATAACGAATGTCGATATAAAGTGTGTTTGTATTTTCGTAAAACTACGTGTCATCTTCTTCATCTTCGGCTTCATCCTCGTAGTTCTCATTTACCTCCCCTTCTGCTATCACTTCCACGTACTCTTCTAATGCTGAATAGTCCTTCTTCTGTACTTTCATATATTTCACTCGCTGTAGAAACAAATCTTTGGCAAACTGGTAGAGTTTAACATCTAACTTGTTCAGTTCTAATATTCTGTCTAATTCCTCATCGCTTAATTTTGCCTTGTCACTGTGAGTGACTGGCAATTGTGCAAATTTTTCTACAAAGTCAAGCTGGAAAGTATGTTCAAATAAGTGTTGGGAATATTTTTGGAATTCTGTTAATCCGAAGTAGTCCATCTTCAGTAAGTTTTCTTTGGCACTCTGTAGCATAATTTCATCACGTTTATCGCTGTCTTGGTTTGTGTCATTATAACAATTAATAAGGGTCAGATCAGATAACATCCTGGTTTGGCGATTTTTTGCAAGATTATATTTACAATCCATGAATTCTGTTATTGTTACCCCAGTCCAGTCTTCACCTTTGTAACAAAATGGAAGGTTTGCAGGCTTTCCATTGCACATCAGTCTTGCAGCCTTCCATGTTGCCCCTCGCTGAACGTGTTTCCATTCACTAAGATATCTCCGGATTGGATCTCGCAGGATAGTGATGTAGTGGTACCTGAAATAATATAATAAAAGCCTGTATCACATAGCAAATACATTGAGGGAAATTAGCCCTGAACCGAGACACTGACTGATACAGTTTGCAGTCTTCACGAAAACTGCAGGACTGCTGAACAAAACTGACATCTGCCCTGCAAAATCTTTGCGTCTTTGGGACAAATGTTCTGTGAATCTTAGTAATGAAAATGAAATTCTGACAATAAATGAGCCTTCAGTCCGGCAGATACTTATTCTGTCCTGCACAAGATTTCAGTCTGCCTGACAGCTTTCCTGCATCAGTAGAAAACATTTTGCCCTCACGTGCACAAGTCCATGAAATGAACACCCCCTTATACCCCACTTTATATAGGGGTTTATGGGGGTATACATATTTTTCTTATTTCTGCTCCAAGTCATAGTATGTGGGTACTCGTTAGAACCGCCTCCCTGAGGCAATTATAACGAGCATCCATAACCTATATGTGTAGAATAAATAAGAAAAATATCGCAAAATTTCATCAGAAAAGTAGCTACATGTACATATATTTTAGAGATGCGAAAAACTGCACTTTGTGGCACGAAATAAGATCACAATTTTTCATCTTAAAATTTTCATTTTTTCGGCGAAAAAGGTGATAATGTATTTGTATAGGTGTGTTTCGTAATGAGCTAGGGCTGAAGCAATTAAACAGTAGGGAGCAACCGCTTGCCCTTCTTAACTAAACTTCCCGGATATTCAGTCAGATAAACACCAAGACACTGCAACAGAATAAACAGAATAAAAGGGTTCTCTGTATACAGTCCCAGTCAACAGCTAAGGTCATGTTGGGCGAGTCAGTTCCATTCACTGTTCCTGGACAGGATAAGTTACTAGCACATTGTGAGATCATGCTTTAGATATAATTAGTCATGAAATGAATGTGAACGTACATGATTCAGAGCAGAAGACCAAGTTTCACTTTTAAGGCAAGCTGATTTTTTTCAACTGTTATTGCATTATTTTCTATATACTCACACACTTCTGCCAAATGAATTCTTCCTGAGTGGGCAGAGCCATTTCCCATTTAAGGGGAATCTGACAGTAACAATAATTTCAATCTTTTGTATCACAAATTCATACATTGTAGACTGTCACAAATACTGCATTTAGCAACTATCGACAAGGGTAAGGAAACGTAAAAAAACTGTGTTATAACGAAATGCTTTATAATGAGGTTGTGGTGTACTCGTTATAATATCAACTTAGCCACAGCCTAAATGCGGATATGAGCATTGTTTATATTTGAGTGAGCGAGAGTTTGAGTTTTACGTCCCACCAACAGCTAAGGACACACGGAGACGGGACCTAGGTTTAAAGACTCATCCGAAAGTCTGGAGAAGCCCGGGATCGATCCTGCGACCCCTGGTTTGCAAGGCGAGCAGCCTAACCACCACACCACCGAGGCTTCTAAGCATTGTTATTTATGTACATGTATAACTAGCTGTTGCTGTTGAAGCTATTGATAGATTTAAACCCTTTCCACCCTGCCCATGTGCCAGTAAATACTCCAGTGAAACGTTGGCCAAGTTAGGCACAGTGTTTTACCCACAATTCCTTTTAGAGGATATCATGATGACATTTAGGAGTTTTGCGTTTTTATTTGTTGCTCACAAATTAGAATACTGTAAGCTAGGACAGGGAAAATAGACAAGAAAAAGAAAAGGATCGTCAAAAATCAAGGACATTTTGGACTGGCGGTCCACTCGGACAGAGGCAGACATTATATGTGGAGAAAGAAAACATTTTCCAGTCCGAGACAGCTGTCTCACAAAGACTCGCCCAGATTAAACATGATTAGACCATGAAAACAACGTTCTATAGGCAAGTCAGATTGTAATGACTACGCCTCTATGTGTTAATCCATAGGTGGCCATGAGGCTGAGCTGCTAGGCCCTTTGGGCTCATGTCCACTTTATACATGTAGTAAGGTGCTGATGATTGTGTAGCTAAATTTACCTCTTTGGTTAGGGCTAGGGACTAACTTCCCACATCACAGGTCCTGGTGTATGAGTGTATACATGTTTCAGGTTTAATGTCGCTTTACAACAATTTTTCAGTCATATCACGACGGTGTCTGGTTGCGACAGGGAGCTCAATGCTCACTTTTATAGTGCTACCTCACTGAAGTATCATGTCCCAGACACATTACATGATACCACACCCAGTCACATCATCCCAACACTGGGTCGACCAGTCCTAGCTCTACCCAGTGCCAAGCGAGGGGCAGCTAGTACCATTTTTAACGACATTGGTATGTCGCGGCCCAGGATCGAACCCGTGACCTCCTGTTCCCCGGAGCGGACACTCTACCAACTGAGCTATCCGGGCCGGTCCCTGGTGTATGAATGTCATTTGACATACCACCAGTAACAACTCTGATTCTGATCTGAATAGTAACTACTCAGCTTTAACTAGGCTGACTACCTATCTATCTTCTGATACTGCGTCGGTCTCATTTGACCATTACCGCAGGTGTATATTACATACATCATCATCATCTTCAGTAATTGCCTCCCTCAGTAGTTGAGCGGTCTCACTATAAAGCGACAAGAAGCGTCAACAAGCGACAAGAAGCGTCAACAACCGACAAGAACGTTTTTAATTATTTTTATATGCATCAAAGGCAGATTTGATCTTTTATAACATTTTCAATGCTTCCTGGTATATTTTTGTCAACACAAGTTCATTAGATACCCTTAAAGTTTGCTCCGAACAACTGTGCAATCCCGACTCTGAAAAGCATAGACAAGTATTGAGCGACAAGAAAGCGTCAAGAACATATTTTAACACTTGTAGTCAATCTTTCTGGTAATAAGATAAGACCAGACATTGGCAAACTTAAATGTGTAATTTTGTGTCCATACAAGTTCCTTTAAAAGCCCATAAATGCTTATCAGATCCACAATAGTGGCTTGTCGTCTAGCTTTATCGACTGATGAAAAAGCGTCATGAAGGGATTTTAACTTTTGTTTCGCTAGATACTAGCCTACATGTGATAGATTCCATAAGATATTTATATATATATACATAAGCATTCATATAGAGAGAAACAGATTTACGAATAATTCCGGGTTTTTTATGTTTTTTAAGGCTTTATTATGCAATCACGGTGCCGGTCAAGTATCTGGAAACAAGAAAGCGTCAAGAAAAAATGACGATTTCCACACATATTTTTTTCTGGATTTCTGACATATGCAAAGATCCACATATCCTTATGGGTTCAATTTGCTCATTTATAATACTTCTCGGGAAAATAAAATCCACTTCGGACCCTTATAGTTAAAGGAAAAGTTCCACCTTCTGCCGGTTGTTCGCTTACCAGGAAAAGCGACAAGAAAATATATCACGTCCCAAATCGTTAATTACTTTCACTCAGTTTGAGTAATTTAAGTTGAATTACTCAATGGCTTGCGGGCTATGAAACCGATAAAATCAATGAGCGTATATTCCTTCATAGCACCGCCAATTTCTTTCTTTTCCTTCCTTTATTTTTATTTTCCTTCTTTCGTTCTATCTTTACTCTCTTTTTTCTCTTTCTTATATAGAAACAAATAAGTGCACTTATTTGAGATATTTCATATTTGTTGTGGGTTTTGTTTGTTTGTTTAATTTGAGGTTTAACGTCCCCGTCAACACTGTATAGGTCATTTTGGAGACGTTGCTTCCAATTTTGTGGGATTTTTACCCGAGATTGAGATGAAATGACATCTCAAGCCCTGTCGCCCAATGAAATCAATAGGGTTTATAAGCATTGACGGATCGACTCGCACCACGTTGCCTGGGCAGGCTTAGCTCTGTTTGAAAGCAGCATGCAGCCCATTTCGACGTTGATACGACGTTGAAAACACATTATGTGCCAACTCTTGTCTTTCTTTCAGCAGCCTCATAGAGTCACATAAAACGAGTACCCACAACCTTGTATTGGAAGAGAGAGAGAGAGAGAGGTCATGACGTTGTTTCGACATTCTTTTCTTTCTTTCAACAGCCTCATTGATGCGGTTATAACGAGTACCCACAACCTTTTATTGGAATAGAGAGAGAGAGAGAGACGTCATGCCGTTGTTTCGACAGAGAGAGAGAGAGACGTCATGACGTTGTTTCGACAGAGAGAGAGAGAGAGAGAGACGTCATGACGATGTGCAAAATTTTCTTGTCGCTTTATTCAGAACTCGCCCCGTCCCGTTATTTCTTCTTGTCGTTTTCTCATGCCCCTTTAGATAAACCACGTCAACAAGTCCATGTAATGGATACACATAAAATCCAACATTTTTTTTTCTCTCCATAGAACCATAGTCTCAAAAGATCCGCATCACGGAGGCCGTTCTAACGAGGACCGACAATATATCGTATTCATGTTTAATTTTGGTTGCTATGAAAAAGTTTCTTGTCGCTTTTTTCAGTACTCACATCAACCCATTATTTCTTCTTGTCGCTTTTTCAGCTGATGGGGTTATTGGTCAGTTTGACTATTTTCTTACCGACTGATTGTCTTTTTCGCATTCTTCTGCCTGAAAGGCATAATTAAATGTATTCCTTTGGGTTCTTCTTTGAGTAGCGCCGTAAGTTATTGTCGCCTTTTGAATTTTGTTGTCGACTTTTTAGCTCCCGTGTTTCAGCTCTCGACGTTATTGTGCGGTTATTTTATTTATTTATTTTTTTTTTCATTTTTTTCTTACCAGCTGATTATCTACTTTGCGGTTTAATGCCTGAAATGGATACATGATTTTGATGGTTCTTCATCTTTGTGTAGCCGCCATTTAACCTTCTTGTCGCTTTTTCATGGACTCATGAAGTTTCGTGTCGCTTATTCAGAACTCAATTTATCAGGCGGTTTGCATGCTTTCGTACCCCATGATGCGTCTTCTACGGATTTTATGCATAAAATGCATACCAGAATATGTTCCATACACTTCATGACGCTTCTTGTTATCGCTTCAACTGTGAAAAATCTTCTTGTCGCTTTTTCTAGCACTCAAATCGCACCGTAATTTCTTCATGTCGCTTTTTCACCACTCAAGATGCTTGTGCGGTTTGCCTTTCTTCTTGCAGTACGTTAGTCTTCTACACATTTCAATGCCTTTAATCCATACTGCATATAAAAGACATAAATATATAAGACTTCAATTCGAGAAAAACAAGACCTATGTCTAACATTTACTCTTTGTCAGTCGCAACATTTCTTGTCGCTTTTTCTCAACCGAACGCGGTTACGCACGCGATTTTTATTATTTATTTTACACAAGAACATGCAATATTTCAGGAACTATTCAAACCTGATCCTTTGAAATACTTAATTTATTTATGAATTCATAAAAAATCTAATATAGGAATGTATATTTCGAATAGAATATGATCATGACGCTTCTTGTCGCTTTATAGTGAGACCCGTAGTTGAGTATTCTTGCAATACACTCAAGGACTGATAAACAATTCGCCCCCAAAACATCAATGACATTCATAACCTACCTCCTATGTCTGCTTCTTCCTTCCTGTTCATTTAGAACATCATCAACACATGGATTGAGTTCAGTCCAGTCGGCATGAAGTCCACATCGCCAGCCAGTGGAATAACGACTAAACAACCAAATAGTTCCATTCTTGGTGTAACAATCACAGCGTTTTCTGCCTTTGACACATTTACATGGAGATTCTATATTAAGATTCCTTACTAAATGCCTTCCAAGGTAGGTTCCCCCTGTCTTTTGCATATGTAAAAATACAATGACATCTTTTTCAAAATTGAGGTTAGTTCTTTTATTCAGATCTTTTACATTAAATGGATTTTCAGGCAGCATCTTCCGTTTGTAAGCTTCAATATCTGATACCGATACGACGCTCTGTGCTGGAGGAGTTGGAATCAGGAACCCGTCATTACTGCAGGAGTCATATCCACAGAGGTAGACGAGAAAAACCAAACCAAAAATAACAACAATGGCAAGGGTTATAAAGACTTTCCGCCAGTTAGTTCGAGTGCTGTTCCACATTGTGTGTTTTACTACAACCAAAAGATGCGGATACATCTAAACATAGGTGTTCTAAGTGCATACTTCTTGAGAAAATCTCAAATAAAACCTTTGTTTTGTGGAAACTTCGACTACTCTACTCCATTTTGGATTTCTTAATTTCTGCCAGGAACGCATTTTCGCGACAACTTGCGTGAATGAAACGTTCGGTATTATTATTATTATTAATATGTAATTAGGCTTAGCCTAAGGGCGAGCACAGCATAGCACACATGAGTCTGTGCAACTAAATAATTCTATGACACTGATGCTGAAATAACAAAGCATAGTACAAGTCCCACAAATTCGGAAGCAACGTCTCCAAAATGACCTACACAGTGTTGACGGGGACGTTAAACCTAATATCAAACAAAACTATTTTAACTTCCTTGTTATTGCTCAGAAACTTGCTCAGCCGTTACAGACTCGAATGAGCACAAAGTTAATCGTCTCTCCTGTATAGTCCCTCAAATGTTTTGTTCTCAAATGTTATTTTCTGAAGAAAAAAAAACAACATATATTAGATACTTGGATGCAGAAAAAAATGTGCTGATTTTTAGTTTTCCTTTGTTTTGGAAGACACAAATATACCTGTCTCCTCAATAAAGTTTCCCAACTCCAATAATGTGACAACTAGAGACTATACATGGCTTTCACAAACCCCGAGAAGGCATTTAATCAAGTACCCTGGAAGGTCATCTCGTTGGCACTGAACACTTGGAGATGATGATTGGATCGGCAACTGGTCCAGGAGATGTACATATACATGTATGCTAATGTGGGGAGACGTGTCCCTGTTGGTGACGGTTACACTGAAAAGTTCAAAGGTCGGCATACATCAAGACTCTGTTCTCAGCCAACTGCTTTTCATCATTGTGCTTGAAGCCTTGTCACACGAGTTCCGCTCTGAGTCCACTGGGAGACCCTGTATGCCAATGCTCTTATCATCATAGCTGAATTACTCAAGGAACGTGCCAGGAGGCCCACTGCTTTTTATCATTGCGCTTGAAAACTTAGAGTGGATGAGTGGATTGTGCGACTGGTCCAGGAGATGTACATGTATGCTAATGTGGGGTGCCGTGTCCCTGTAGTGAAGAGTTGAAATGTTGGTGTTCATCAAGGCTCAGTTCTCAGCCCACTGCTTTTCATCATTGTGCTTTAAGCCTTGTCACACGAGTTAATCAGTGATACTTGGCCATTGACAAAAGCGAAACCTCCAGCGTCCACAATGGAATGACAGGGCAGATCTGCGATGCAAAGACACTGTCACCACTAGGTCATGTGAGCTACTTGCGCAACCTGCCATTGGCATACACAAAGATGGAAAGAAAGGGCATTGGAGGCCTAAGATGACATAGAAACAGCTGACAGAGAGATCGCAGAGAGTGGAAGCTCTCTGTCTATCTATCTTCTAATACTGAGTCGGTCACATTTGGTCATTACCTCAGTGGAATGGGTGGCTAAATTTAGAATTTAGCTTAAAAAGGGTCGCTGGATGAGTCCTTAAAATTATTTACAATCTGAATAAAAGAGCTACATGTATTCTAAAACACATACCTCTGAGTCTCAATCTTACACTGTACGGGCTTTGAACTTCTCTGTGGTTTTGACATTCATCACAGAGGAGGTAAGACTACTCCATTGAGGAAAAGTTCTAGGAAAGAAAGAGTCTTTCAGGGCATCGCTGGTACCTATGATATTGTGAGTTTTTTTACTTTTGATACCCGTGTTTGGGTTGACGGTGTTGCAGGGATCAAGTACCTATCTTTATTTATAAACACTGTATCAGAGTGACGGGGACGTTATACCTCAAATCAAACAAACTGTATCAGAGTATATCTTATAGAAGAAGGTTAAAGAGGACAGCTCACAGCGGGCCTCTAGGGACGGCCACCCTAGCACGGACACTACTTCTATTTCACCATCGCCGGCAGTTCCACCGAGCAGCTGTCCTCTGCACCTTCTCCACCTGCTGAATCTGGGTTTTAACAGAGGGTTGCCAAATAGGTGATGCATATTCAGGTTGATGGCGAACTAATGTTTTATATGCAATATACTTTGTCTGCCTAGGTGTAAAAAGCCGAATTACGTCTAAGGAATCCTAAAGTCCTAGTGGCTTTAGATGTTATCTCTGAGACATGTTGAAGCCTCCGTGGTGCAGTGGTTACGCTACTCGCCTTGTAAACAGGGATCGCAGGATCGATCCCGGGCTTCTCCAGACTTTCGGATGAGTCTTTAAACCGAGGTCCCGTCTCCGTATGACCTTAGCTGTTGATGGGACGTAAAACTAAAACTCACTCACTCACTGAGACATGTTGACCCCAATCAAGATTGTCGGTGATGGTGATACCAAGATATTTGGCGGATTGAACATGTTCCAAACTTTGCTGGTACAGTGTATAGTCAAACTTAATTTGCTTGTCCGGAGGTTGTCATAATACCCTCATTGAATGACATTTGGGCACATTGAATTTCATCTGCAAATCGGCCTCCCACTGCGCCAGTTGGTCCAAGTCATCTTGTAAAATAAGACAGTCAGAAGGAGTATATGTTCCTATACAGGACACAATCATCAACAAACAAACGGGCCGATGACCTGATATTATCAGGGGGTTCATTAATGAATACCAAGAAGAGGACAGGTCCAAGGACCGAACCTTTGGGGACATCAGATTAAACAGGGACTAGGTCAGACGCTTGGCCACCAAGTACAACGTGTGAGCAGCCAGAGAGCCATGACCTAATCCACCTATGTGTGGATCCTCTGCTATCGAGCCTCATCATACGCAAACCTGGAGATCTGGTGTGAGGTCTGTCGTCAGCCATGTAGCTACCTGGAAAAGGGCTCACTTATGTGGGTGTTGTCCCTGTACCTGCATATTAATAAAAAGGTAGATAGATAAATAGATAATAATAAACAGCATTACTGTAGGTATTATCTGTCTATCTTCATATACTGAGTCGGTCACATTTGACCATTTCATTACCTCAGTTACATGTTGTAAGCTCTATTCTATTCTGTTCAGATACTTGTGTAAGTACAATCTGCTAGATGCTTGTTTTAGGTAAACCTCATTGTGTACAGTATTTCACTAGTGCAATGAAAGTTGTTCCAATATGACAGTGCCCAGCTAGACTGAACATTTAAAGATCGGAGAAATAATGAAAACTAAGAACGTATGGATTTTTGTTGTTTTTGCAAGTCAGTTCTGTATATTAGGTCCGTTTCTGTTCATTTGTTGTCATACGCTAGACTTGTATTCGACAGAACTCTCAACATCGTCCGAATATTCTTGAAACACGGTATACCAGTCAGTCAACTTCCGGATTTTCCCCAATAAACTTCCGGAAGATATTTGGAAGATTTTCTGTCAGAGAGAATTCAGCTTAAAGTATGTATCATGGAATGTTTATGTTCTTGGTCAGATTCTCTACCGTAGAGTTCACTTCGTTCACGATGCGCATATTCGCGATGCGCTATGCGCATCGCGAGCTGTTCTCGCTATTATTGAGAAAGTAGATATATTATTGTTATTCTTGTTTTTTTTTTTTAACATACAAATAAAAAAACTACAGGCATGAAACAAGGTTGAGGACTCGACAGCATACAACAGCAGAATTGCTGGAGCAAAAGAAAACCAACAGTTAGACTCCGAAGTATGATTTACCTTCACCGTGGACATTGTTGAACACATCCTTTTAAGTATCAACTTGGTAGAGGACTGTCAAAAGGCGCATAGACACATATTGGACGCAGATATTGCCATATATATAAAACTTCAACATCTGTCTCCATATCACTTCAAGCCAGGGCTGAGATCAGTTCTTGTTTGGAACCCTGTGCCAAGAATACACACCAAGATCAAGCTTGTCAGAATCAGAATTTGGGATTGTAAATAAGCAAAATCCGTTAACACTTAATGAAGTTATGACCGTTAACAATTCCCATTACATAGCTTTTGGACTCGTTTCCCTTTGCCTAATGGAATATATGGATGAAACTCCTCAGATATATAGACCACTAAAGGAAGCATGTTTCGGATTGGTAATGGGTAAAACATTAGACAGAATTATGGCCGTTCACAAATGGTTTTTTGTCTCTTATTCCTTAAACAGCAATTACAAAATTTTTTTAAAAATTCTTAGTATGAAGCAGGGTGAAAGCAGACACAAGGAGGGTCATTTATTGAAAACCGCATGATAAAATCCCATTCGTTCCAAAGTTATGCTCATTTATATTTGATACATATCTGTTTTCCTCTAAGAGTAGCTTCCCTTGAAGTTTCTTTGATTTTAACCCACAATGTAATTTTCTGTGATGTCATAGTGGCTTTAAACTTTTTAAACTAATTTTAACCTACCATATTTTCCATTTGCAGTTACCTTATACAATTTTCTCATGCCCTTTGATTACTGTGTATCATGTCAATAATTTATGATAGAAATGAGAAATTTTAATTAGAAATTCAAGCTTAAATTTACAATTAAAGTATTTTTTTAAATATTTAAAAAATACCATTTAATTCGAAATTTCATTCCAACTAGTTAATGTAGGTGACTTTACATGCCTTTTGAACAGATCAGTAAGTTATGTATGTTATATCATCCACTTACAAATACAGGAACTTGAATTTATATTATTTTAAGCTTGAATTTAAGGTTTGCAATTGAAAATCTGAGAAAACTGGTTTAGCATATCAGTTGAGATCAGTTTCAATAATTCAAATATGTGAATATACAGATCCTAAGGACTATATAAAACACAAGGTATTTCATATTTAAAAAGTTTAAAAATTCGAATGTGCATCTATGACATCATAGAATACCTCATGAATATTAATGAGGCAGTCTGAAGCTGCTCTGTTTCCATAAAATATTTCACACTTCAAAATGTAATATCTAGGAAACTAATAAAGATAATTGAAGCGGTTTTCACCCTTCGATTCCTTTAATCAATGTCTTTTTAAATTTAATGGATTTCTTTACCTTTGTATTTGACCGTTAACTAAATGGAAATACGGATGAAACTTCTTCTCTATACACTGCCATACGCCCTCGAGAACTTTTAGGCAGTTGCGCTTGTCAAGAGTTAAGACTATTAAATTGAACAGATAAAAGCAGAGTGTAATAGTGCAAGTGATAGAGCATGATAATGCAAAGGGATGAAAGACGATTGGTTAAGACAGTCAAGACGAGTTTAAAAGCAGGTTAAATAGAAGCGAAGGCAATCACCAGGAATCGATATAATTAACCCACAGCCCTACCGGAGACACCAAAGGGAAAGATACACAAACATGAAATAACTAGATCCTTATGGAAACATCAATAGCGGAAAGCCAAAAGGACTGTTACTTTCCCACGAAATGGCCAATTGGCTATCCAAAACAAACAAACAAACAAACAAAAAATACAAGCGATACACACGCTCAAAGACAAACCATAACGAAAATGAACCGCGACAGAAGAACCGCCTTGGAACCGCCAGTGAAACGAATTCCACTTGGGAGGGAGGTGGGGGTGCTTAAATCCATTTTACGCGGCCGAATTCCTCGCCCGCACTCTCATTGCGGCTTAGACAAATACAGCACGAAACAACTGAAACATAAACCAACAGAGGGAGTCCGGTTGGTAATTTATGGCTATCAAAAACAACAATACATCAACAACACATACATGCATACGAAGTATAAGAACAATAACCCATAACAGAAGAACCGCCTTAGAACGGCCAATGATTTTTTTCTGGGGGTGGGGGGCGCTTAAATCGATTTTACTTGGCCGCTATCCTCGCCTTCACTTCCGATTTAAACAAATAATTTGTTCAGTCCGCATGAATGCCTCCTTACTCATCCTAAATAGTTGACTCAGGGATATAGGGACTTGGGTGCCCTAGTCTGCATTGAAAGCTTCAAGGCTGAGCTGACATACTGACATACAGAAGACTCAGGGAGGGCATTCCATTGGACAATAGCCAAAGTAAAAATAGATATTCATAATAATCCCGAGATGCATACACCTGTCTAAAAGTCATTGAGTTAGATGAGGAAGTCTTAGAGCTCCTCTGGATATAATCTGGGGGTGGGGGGGGGGGGTATGGCCACAATACCATAAACAATTTTGTAGCGACTACATCTCTCTGTTCGAGATTACGCCAACCCATGTTATTTAACATCAGTTTGAGCACGTCCACCTTGCAGCCCTGCGCTGCACCATCTCAATTTGATTGACCTTGTCCTTTGTTTGGGGATCCAACATAGCTGAAGAATTCTCCAGCTGTGATTTGCAAAGGGTATTATAAACAGTTTCCCTGATCCTTGGCATCTTGGTCTTGATATTCCAAAGTTCTGTTTGCATTTCAAGTGATCCTGTCTATGTGTGAGTTTCCAGTTGATGCCACATGAAACATCAACCCCCAGGTATTTGGCACTGGTAACCGTCTCTAGAACATGACCATGGAGTCTGTAAGTGCATTTGATAGGCTTTCTCGATCCGGTCACCTGTTCCACCTGACATTTGGAAAGATTGAATTCCATGTCCCACATAGACTCCCACACAGCCAGTTTGTCAAGGTCTTTTTGTAGTGCCAGGCCGTCATTTGCGCCCTCAGTGGTGAGATAAAGACCTGTATAGTTAGCAAATAGATGGATTTGCGATGAAATGTCATCGGAACGGCCATAACGTATTAGATTCCTTTTTGAAACGTATTGGATTCCTTTTTGAAGAAGCCATCTTGTATGGTGACCAAACTTAGTACACGTATTGCTTTGGGAATGCAGAAGCGCATGAAGGTATCCGATGGCAAATTTTTATCTGACCCCCTGGGGTCATGGGGTGAGGTCAAGTGCAAAATTTTCAAGAAAATACATGTGAATGCAATTACTTTTTTATTTCTTGGCGTACGGTGGCCAAACTTGGCACACTTATGTTTGGTTAAGGACTGCAGATGCGCACGGACGGTATCCAATTTTGATCTGACCCTCTTGGGTAATAGGGTGCGGTCACAGGTAAATTTTTTAAGTGTTTTGCCTTGGATAGAAAAAGCGGGCATTTGCGATGTGCACAATCGACGTGGCGAACTAGTTATTATTATAACTGCAGGTTTTACTGCCATTTCAAGCTTATTTTGAGACGACCATTAATCAGAGGTGAGCGTAAACCACAGGAGAGACAAAATTGTTATTGGTGACATGTCAAATGGCATTTATTCAGCAGGACCTGTGAAACGGGAAGTTCAGAATCAGAATTGTAACTAGTGATATGTCAAATAATTTTCATTCACTAGGACATGTGAAATGGGGGTCCCGGGCTTCCCCAGACTTTCGGATGGGTCTTTAAACCGAGGTCCCGTCTTCATATGACATTAGATCAGCTGCTGCTGGTTGGGCGTATAATTCAAGCACATACAAACATAACTGTGATATGGGAAGTTAGTCCCTAGCTCTCACTAAAGATGTACATTACGATAACAAATCCCTGCGGCATAGAGCATATTCTCACAGCTCCAAAATGTCTAGTTTTCTAAGGAAAATCCGTGATATTTTTCTTATTTTTTCTGCAAACATAGATTGTGGGTGCTCGTTAGAACCGCTTCATTGAGGCGGTTCTTACGGATAGCTACATCCTGTGTCTTGGCGCAGAAAACTAATGTATACCCCCGTAAACTCCAGTTTTCTCTATATAAAGTGGGGTTTATGGGGTGTTAATTTCACGGACTTGATCACGTGATGAATTTAGCTACACTATCCTCAGCATCTTCAACTGTAGAAATGACCGAATCGGGAAGAGAATTCCAATCTCAAATGTTCCGAGGGAAGAAAGAGTCTTTGTAAATGTCAGCTGTGAAATTCCAATGAATGGTGATTTCTACAGCGCCCACCTGAAGGGGGACGAAGTCATTTGTTGGAAAACTGGCAGCACCCTTTAGACCTTTGTAATAGTATTAGCCTACTGTCTTTTCTCCTTTTCTTGAGGACTTCCATCTTAATTTTCTTAGTATTCCAGTCATACACCCAGATAAAGCAGTAATTACTTATAATAGACCTAGTAGCTCTGTCCTGAACTTTTTCAATGTCTTTGTTAAGGACAATCCCTTTGTGGCCCCAGATACATCTCACTCATTCTCAAATTAATTGGGATATTGCAGTCGCCGTATATTTTCTGAAATCCAGAAGTCATTTTTAACCAATGCATACGTTTATATGGCAGAAGAACAGGTCCCGAAGATACCATGATAAACCTCCTGTAGAAAAGTACCTTTTCAGAGAAAATGAGCCACGGGAAAACCTGGTTTTGTAATGTTCGAGACTGTCGCTTTTCGAATTCTCTTTGTTTGTGCACTTGCAAATTTGAAATTCCACTAGTAAGGAAAGGGTTAGGTGGTTTCCATAAATTCAACATATTCTGGGTAGGGAAATAACTATCATTAGCAGGACCACATGGAGTCTTACTAAGTATTTTTCCCCGATTATGGCTGTCGCCGAAATTTAATTAAACATTGTAATGTACGAGACGACGTTTTTCTTCTTGTTATTACAAAACAACGTTTAGGTTTTTATACACGGAAACATGATCAAATGGCGATTCTATATTATATTAAGCATATAAGGTTGTTTGATGTTACCTGTACAATAGGAAATGAAAAATACTTGCCATACAAAAATGTGCATGGATTTGTTGCAAAAATGCATGATATGTTCGCGATGATTATACCAGGCTTATTACGTATGTGTGGACAAAAAATGCTAGATTGAGTTAAACTCCCGCAATGTGACTATCACAAATACATCATCTGGAACGAAAATAATATTTTGATGTTGAAATTCCCTCATTTCAAGTGTTTTGTAATGTTCGAGACCTGTAATGTTCAATACCTAAAATTGTTAGTCTAACAGCTTGATTACATTGCTCTCACGTGGCACAGTTTTCCGTTACCAGATTACGAAGTAGAAAGTATCTGCAGACGACATGGTTGCCTTTTCCGGTGTTTGATGGGTGAGGGAGTCGGCAGACAATACCACAGTTAAGGGAAAACAGAAGTCATATTTGGTTTTTAAATACCTGCATAGTACTTTTTATCTTTTCCCAATATTATTTGTCACAATTAATATTGTTCAATTAAGAATATGCCACCAAACATCATTTTTAATGATTAACATTTGCACGCCTGCAAGATCATTATTCTATTGCAATAAGCAGTGGATGTATGTGATGAAATGTCCGCTACATTTGGTATCGAACATGACAGGTTTGCTATGTTGACCGTCCAGGGATAATGACTGCAAATAAATGGACAATTTTGAATTGTGCAACCTTAGTTGTGTAAAATGAACACGTTTAGTGATATACATGTTTGCTACATTTCTACAAATAGCTGCAAACGGTAACAATGTTGATTCCAAATTTATTACTTATTTTCGATTTTGGATTTGAGTCCCATAGCTTATAACCTTTTCCCAAATTTTATTTACCAGAATGAATATTTTCAATATCAAATGTGCACTGTTAGGAAGGCACTTCAACTCTCAAATTTGTATTTCCAAATGCATATTTTGAATGTTAAAAACATTGTAAGTGCAGTTTATGTTACTAACATTATTGTATCGAACAATACAAATTGTATCGAACATCCCCACCTAAAATAAATGTGTATATTTAAGGTATGCTGGTTTACTCTTGATTATGTTCCTAGATACAACAAATGCAATATTAGATTCATTTTCAATTTTACAGGTAGAAATGGTAAAGTGGCATAGCATGTCCCTTTACCGCGTATGGTAATGTCCGAGACCATCATAGCTGCCATTTACAGATATGCATTTGTTTACATTTCTGAGAACTTATTTACAAACTTCACAAAACGTGTTACTTTCTATCAGCTGGTAGACAAAATTGGTTACACTTTGAAGACTTTTGTATAGACAAATATTACTCTGGAATGCACTGTAATGTTCGATACTGTATTCTCGCGGTTGCTTAGATACTTGATTATTGAGAACATAATGCCATGCGGTTGTTGTGTGTTAATATGTGATAAATATGTCTTTTAATGTTTCGGCTGCCTTAAGAAAACAGTTTATCTGTCAGGAGAGCATTTTTTATGCATAAAAGTATATACCGAGGCTTTTTTGCGTAATAGCGACACCATGTTTTAAAAGCACGTGACTGAACATGCACTGTTACATTAGTTAGAGCCAAAATATGAATGAAAATGACACTAACAGCTATATTGTCAGTTTATCGCGTTAGTAAACTACTTGACTTATAGAAACAAAATCACTGTAATGTCCGCGACTTTTTACATAATTAAAAAAATACTATTGCTTATGTTGATCGTTTGTCTTAAGTAATATTACTTGTGTTCCTTATTGACCACTCAATACCTGTTCAAATGCAATAGTCGTAAGTGATCTAGCTATTATGTGCTTCTCTTAAAACAAAACGAAAGTTGTATGTTTTCAGAAAACTATTTCTTTTTCTGTATTCTCTAACCAACCCCGAATTTTATTCTAAAGGGCTATTGATTTCTTTACCCTATATTTGACCATATGTTCAATTTTGTTCCCGCTTAAAAACCCGGTCGTAAGTTTCTGTCATTGCGAGCTGCGGTTTCTTGATTTTTGTGATGTTATAGACGGGGGCAACGAACAAGTAGAATTTATCAAAATACCGACATATATCTAGCTGTTGGGGTGAAATAACTTTTGATTTCTTGATCAAGGAATTTTAACTGAGTATAGGTACATGTTAATACTTTATTTTGAACATATATCGGTGACTGAATCTAAGTAAGTTTATAATTTGACATTTTAAACGGCTAAAATCCCGATTCATTTGAGAATGAGTGATCTACCATATTCCAACATTTGGCAAAGAAATCCTTTATACAAGTATACTGCCTCTTTTACATCCTGGGGACATTAATGAAAGTTTATCGTTCTATTTTCCTTTGTAAACATATTGCTAATGTGTGTATTCCATCTCAAAACGTGTGCGATTGTCACACCAAGGTATTTAATGGCATCCAAATTTTCGAGGACCGTTCCCTCTATGGCGTAAGCCGCCTCAATTTTATTTGTTATCTTCTAGTTATCTGCATAATTTTGCATTTAACGGGCTGAAATATCACGCCCTATTTTCGTGCCCAACGTCCTAGTCTATCTATATCATTTTGAAGTTTCAGTGAGTCCTCTATATCAGCAAACACCATGAGGGACAATTATTATCAACTGAATTACATGTGTTCGATTTAAGTGACGCGATGAACTAAACAGAAGTTAATAGGGAACATGTTTCTATGACTTAAGTTTTTGCATTACTTCGCTAGATAGCGAAAATGTGGTTAAAGATTATAAAACTTCTATATTTTACCGTTTATTTGAATATAGTTTTATATATACTTCATCAAATTAAAATTGGTGTATGCAGTGAAAATTTTACAAATATTTTCACTAGTTTTTGTAAAACATGCAAACCGTGTAATAAAGTTCTTATACGGCCGAACGGCAAACCCTGGTTCACACCAGAACTACGATATAATATTCGTCTGTATACGAGACCGATTACGAAAAAAGGCACTTCAAACACAAAAATGATCATATCGAACGGTATAAAAAGCAACGAAATCACGTATTTCTGCTCTGTCTCTTCTGTAGACGACAGTAATATAGAACTACAACCTTTTGATAGCAAGACAACTACTCAGATAAACAGTATTAATATTACCGAGTCTGAAATAATAGATATATTGAGCTCTCTCAATGTAAACAAAGCTTGGGGTCCTGATGGCATAAGCCACAGAATGTTAAAAACACATGTAGAACAGTAGCCACTCCTTTATGTAAACTTTTCAATTTATCCTTACGGAAAAGAATACACCCTAGCATAAGGAAATCAGCAATTGTTATGTCAGTCTATAAAAACGGAGAAAAAAATGAAGTTTGTAACTTAAGACCTATTTCTTTGATAAATTGTGTAGGTAAATCGTTCGAAAGAGTCGTGTTCAAACCTGTATATAATCATTTAGTTTCCAATTCTCTGATATATAAATACCAGTCAGGGTTTCTACCAGGGCATTCGACAGTGCACCACTTAATAGAAGTAGTCCATCACACATGTTTAGTACTTGAGAAACACGAAAATAACTTTCAAGTATTTTGTGATTTATCATAAGCCTTCGACAGGGTATGGCATCGTGGTTTAATAATTAAATTAGAAACATATGGAATTCGAGGAGATCTTCTGGAATGGCTTGAATATTATCTTTTCATGAGGCATCAAAAAAGTATCTATAAATAATACTTGTTCTTCATTCGAATATATAACAGCTGGTGTTCCCCAAGGATCGGTCCTTGGACCAATGCTGTTACTTATATATATAAATGACATCGCAGATGCACTAACAGGACTAGCACGTCTTTTTGCGGACGACACTTCCCTTAGTTTTTCATCCTCTGAGCCTGCTGTAATAGAAATAATAATAAATGAAGATTTAAACAAACTTAGTAATTGGGCTAAAGTTTTGCTAGTTTTATTTAATGCATTTAAGACTGAAATAATGATTACATCAAACATACATTTCGACTATGATATCCAACTTGTTATGAACGATACCATTTTAAAAATCGTTGAAACACACAAACACCTAGGAATAATCTTATCATCAAATAACAAATGGTCAGCCCATGTAGACTCACTATTCTATCAGCAGCCAAACAAGTATCATATCTCAGAAAATATAGATTCTCAAAGGAAACCCTAAATTAAGTATATTTGACTTATATCAGACCACTTTTAGAGTATGCTATCGAGGTTTGGGACGGCTGTAATCAGACTGAAGTAAATCGGTTAGAACAAGTGCAATTAAATGCTGCAAGAATCGTAACGGACTTACCAATTTTCACATCAAAGAATTCCTTATATTACGAAACCGGTTGGGATACTTTAGAAGACAGAAGAAGAAACTCACACTTATGTATAAGATTGTTAAAAATGATGCCCCGTCTTACTTATCTGATCTTCTGCCGAACCGTGTAAATGACGATACAAATTATAATCTTCGAAATTGTCAAGACTTCCAGATTCCTTTTACCAGGCTGTGCTCATTCGATTCGTCCTTTTTCCCGTCAACCTTACGTCTTTGGAATGATTTAGATACAGCTGTTCGAAATGCTGCAAGTATTACCGATTTTAAACTGAAATTAAAAAAAACAAACAAAAAGAAACAAAACAAAACAAAACAAAAAAAAAACAAAAAAAAAAAAAAAAAAAAAAAAAAACAGAAAGATAAGGCTAGCAACTTCTTAGCTATTGGAGAAAGAAAACTAAATATAGTTTTAACTAAAATCCACCATAACAACAGTAACTTATGTGCAGATCTTCATAGAGTGAACATAGTATCACCACCCTCATGTAGATGTGGTGCAACATTTGAAAATGCACGGCACTTTTTCTTCGAATGTAGATTGTTTGAAGAACAACGACAAATACTTATAGACGCTCTAAATTTCATACCTGTCATAAACTTAGATTTACTTTTGTACCGCAGCAGACCATTTGGCATACAAACCAATAAGCGAATCATATCCGCAGTACTAAACTATATTAAAGATAGCCAAAGATTCGATTAGATATTTATTCTTTGTAAACAAGATTCTGTTTCAAATACTCCTATGCTCGGCAAATCAATCATATTCGTTCCGCGCCAAGAATGGATGTCTCTGGAATAAAGAATTCCCAAACGGGTCGTAATCGTTCGTGACATATAATATGTACATAGGCAATGCCTATAGGCGAGCTCGCAATTCACTGAGCTATGAAGAAACAAATTTGCAGTCACAGTACAACAGGGTGATATATAGCTATCTACAGCTGCTGTACACAAACACGCATGCATATGAAGATCCTTACCGAGGAGGATCCTCACAGAGATGATTTTCTAATAAGTAAACACAACATGTATTCTCAAGATAAAAATACCCTAAAACCTCTGTCTGAGCTTGAAGAAAGAGATTGGGCTGCATGATATTCCATGCACGACTGAAACCCAACGCACATGAGTAACAGTAAACCTCTTTATGATTGTAAGTCTGCCCAGGAGAAATGTGGGAATCAGATAGTCCAGGCACCTAACTGGTTGCATTGGGCAGCAAGGCTTGAGATGTCATTTCATCTCAATGATGGGTAAAAGTCCCACAAAATTGGAAAGCAGTGTCTGTAAAATGACTAAAATGTATACAGTGTTGATAGGGACGTTAAATCTCAAATCAAACAAACAAAAATGTCATTCCATTGGCTTCTGTGCTAGGGTGGGATACAAAATTGACAAGGTTGAAGGTACCTCACAGAGGGCTATTATATAAAGTGACTACTATGGCAGTGTTGTGCCTAGGCTCGATTGCTTGGGGGACACCAATGGCCCTTATGACATTTTCCAAAGGGTCATTTTATATTTTAAAGGGGCTTCAGTAAATAAAATATAAGCAACGTTGTTGATTTCTGAGGGTCATCCGGGCCCCATGTTTAATGTTGAAAGGGCCATCAATGACTTTAGGTAGGCAAATGGCCCCATGGCCCCCTCTCGGCGCAACACTGCTATGGGATAAGTGAATCCACACATAGGTGGATAAGCTCATGGCTCTCTGGGTGCTCACAACAAGTTGTACTTGATGGCCAAGCACCTGATCAGTCCCTGTTTTATCTGGAGTCCCCCAAGGTTCAGTCCTTGGGACCAGTCTTCTTGGTTTTCATCAATGATCTGACTGTTAATATCAGGTCATCAGTCAGTTTGTTTGCTGATGATGTGTCCTGTATATATTCTCCGTCTAACTGTCTTATTTTACAAGATGACCTGGATCAACTTGCATAGTGGGAGGCCGGTCTGCAGATGAAGTTCAATGTGGCGGGGGCATTTTTGGCCCCATGGCCATAATTTGAACAATCTTAGTAGAGGTCCAATAGATGAAGCTACACACCAAATTTCAAGGACCTGGGCCTTGTGGTTTCAGAGGAGAAGATTTTTTTAGATTTTTCCTACATAAGTCAATGTAAAACCAAGGGGCACCAGAGCTATAATTTGAACAATCTTGATAGAGGTCCACAAGACGAAGCTTCATACCAAATGAGTGAGTGAGTGTTTGGGTTTTACGTCCCACCAACAGCGAAGGTCATACGGAGACAGGACCTCGGTTTAAAGACTCATCCTAAAGTCTGGAGAAGCCCGGGATTGATCCTGCGATCCCTGGTTTACAAGGCGAGTAGCGTAACCACTACACCACAGAGGCTTCTGATCAAACACCTGAGCCTTCTGGTTTCAGACAAGAAGATTTTTAAAGCTTTTCCCTATGTAAGACTATGTTAAACCAATGGGCCCCGAGGCAGGGGCATTTTTGGCCCCAGGGCTATAATTTGAACAATCTTGGCAGAGGTCCACTAGACTGAAGCTACACACCATCTATCGAAGGCCTGGTTTCAGAATAAGTTTTCATTAAAAAAAATCTGTTGTTGGCTCCCGTGACCTTGATGTGCAGGCTGGAACCATTTGAACAACTCTGAAAGGGAACCTCCTATGAATCATTCCTATGAAGTTTGGTCATAATCCGATCAGTGGTTAAGGAGATGTCTTTTGAAGAAATTGTTTACGCAAGGATGGACGTACGGCGGACGAAAAGTGATCCCAACAGCTCACCTCATCATTACATGACAGGTGAGCTAATAAAAACGAAAAAAATAGGCCTGACCCCCTTATATGACAAATGGACTTGTCCAATATATGGCAGTGGAAGAGTGTAATAGCATACAATGGGTTAATGTCCCCATCAACAATGTAAGCTTTCACTCCTATGAATTATTATTGTATGTATATATGTATTGCATGTCACAGAAATTGTGAAATAAATATGTATATTAAATTTTTACCAAGTAAATACAGGATTTTCTATGAAAAAGAAAAACGATATTATATCACAAAGAGAAATAGTTCCCACTGAGCAGCCCCCGCCCATAGGGGCTTGAAGAAATATATGGGCTGCATGATGCTTCCACGCAGAGCTGAACCCGACCTGCACACTAGTACTGGTAAACCGCTGAGAGGATCTAAGCCTGTCCAGGAACCGCAGTGCGAGGCGGACCGTCCATGCTCATAAACCCTATTGGTTTCATTGGGCGACAGGGCTTGAGATGTCATTTCATCTCAATGTCGGGTAAAAGTCCCACAAAATTGGAAGCAACGTCTCCAAAATGACCTTTACAGTGTTGACGGGGACGTTAAACCTCAAATCAAACAAACAAAGTTCCCACTGAGAAATATTACCCTGCCGGAACTTATTTTCTCACCTGAAAATCCTGTCTTGTGCCCCACAGAGTATCCCTGTACACCATAGTGCTAAAAATAAATTCCTAACTTAATTTTACAACTGAATGATTAGACTTAATCTAAGGCAAAATTCACAATGGAGAAACAGTTCATTGGAGATACTAGTATTAAAATTGTCTTATCTGTCTCTAAAAGTATCAAGAGGGCCATGATGGCCCGATCCATAGGGTAACAAGTGAGCCCCTGGGAGAGCCATTACTGGCCCCGGGCTATAATTTCAATTATCTTGGTAGTGGTCTAAAAAGTGAAGCTTCATACCAAATATCAAAGACTGGAGCAGTCTGGTTTCAGACAAGAAGATTAAAATTTTAAAGGTTTTTCCTCTTCTTCAGTTTAAAGTACAGGGCCCACTCTGTGGCATTGATGTACTTGGATATATATATATCTATATAAATCTTGGAGTCCCTGGGGGCGGGCCATTTTTGACCCCAGGGCTTTAATTTGAACAATCTTGCTAGAAATCCGTAACACAAAGCTTCATGTCAATTATCCAAGACTTTGGCCTTCTGCATTTGACTTGACTTCTATTTCCTAGGGCTATAATTTGAACAATTTTGATAGAGGTCCACTGGATGAAGCTTCACTACAAATATAAAAGATCTGGGCCTTGCGGTTTCAGAGTAGAAGACCTTGTTTTTAATTTCCCTATATAAGTCAATGTTAAACCAAAGGGCCCCCAGGCGGAGGCATTTTTTGCCCAATGGCTATGATTTGAACAATCTTGGTAGAGGTTCAGTAGATGTAGCTTCATGCCAAATAGCAATGACCTGGGCCTTGTGGTTTCAGTGAAGTAGATTTTAAATATTTTAACTACCGGTAAAGGGCCCGGGTAGGCAATTTTTTGGCCCTAGGGCTATAACTTGAACAGTCTTGATAGAGGTTCACTAGATGAAGCTTCACGCCAAATACCAAAGACCTGGTCCTTGCAGTTTCGGAGAAAATTTCTCTGTATAAGCCTCTGTAAAACCAGGCCCCCGGACGGGGGCATTTTTGGCCCCATGACTTTAATTTGAAGAATCTTGGTAGAGGTTCACTATATGAAGATTCATACCAAATATCAAAGGCCCAGGCCTTGTGGTTTCAGAGAAGATTTTTCAAGTTTTCAGTGAAAAAAATCTATTTTCGGCTCCTGTGAGCTAGATGTGCAATGGACTGGAACCATTTGAACAACTTTGAAAGGGGTCCAGCTAAGGATCATTCCTGTGAAGTTTGGTCAAAATCTGATCAGTGTTTTAGGAGGAGATGTCATTGGAAGAATTGTTTACAGAAGCACGCATGGATGACAGGTGAGCTAAAAGGAATGTTGTAGGTACTTGTTGCACCAGTCACAACATAGCATTTCACAGGTATCCATAACATCTTTTTTCAAATAATCAAAAATATTATCCCCATTTTCCCATCTTTTCTCTTTATCTGAATTGCAAATACTTTCTGGCAACAAGAATGAGTTCAGATCCCATGGGCAGTAAATTTGTCTGTTAAAAAGGCTGACACGATTAATCGTATAATCGATGGATAAATTCCGCAAAAATGATAATCATTTCTGACTTGCTTTTAATTGATTACTTGATAGGTACAATTTAATTACTACCCGAAGTTATGCCTAAAACAGCTGGATGAGTGGCAAACAGTGCAGACCCTGATGATATGCTGCATTATGCGGCATCTCATCTTGGTCTACACTGTTAGCTCAGGCCTGTCTGTTCAAATATACATATGGTAAAGACCAACATATGGTAAGAGTCATGCTTAGACAGAAAGCCAGACAGGTAAAATAATGACAAAAACCTTAGCGATTACTAATCGATTATCGACCACAGTGACAGGACTGATAATCCATCATCCTTTCAGCTCCGATTAGCCAACCCTATCTGTTAACCAAGTCATCTGCATCTACCATCCATGTGCTGGGCTCTACAGGGTTGTACGAACATCTGTCTCAATCTTGTTGTCCATGAACAGATCCAAATCAAATTAGCTGCCTTAAGGGTACACAAGAGCATGTCAAAGAAACACTTCTTTAACTGACAATGTTTACAAAGACATGCAACCAGTGTCTTTCATGGATGTGTCCTGATCTATCGCCATTGGTCCCAAGTCAGGCTCTAACTGCTCTCTTCTTCATCCAGATAATGAGTCTGCTGTACGAAAGGCTATCAATCGAATTTGCCATCCATTATACTCTCAACTCCGATTAGCCAACCCTATCTGTTAACCAAGTCATCTACCATCCATGTGCTGGGCTCTACAGGGTCGTACAAACATCTGCATCAATCTGGTTGTCCATGAACAGATCCAAATCAAATTAGCTGCCTTAATGGTACACAAGAGCATGTCAAAGAAACACTTCTTTAACTGACAATGTTTACAAAGACATGCAACCAGTGTCTTTCATGGATGTGTCCTGATCTATCGCCGTTGGTCCCAAGTCAGGCTCTAACTGCTCTCTTCTTCATCCAGATAATGAGTCTGCTGTACGAAAGGCTATCAATCGAATTTGCCATCCATTATACTCAAATGCATCAAGCATGCATTGCAGCCCATCTATTTCTTCAAGCCCTGATGTGTGTGTGTGTGTGCGGGGGGGGGGGGGGGGGGGGCACAATTTTCAACAATATGTGTACATATGATTTTTCGGTATTGATGCTTTTGGAGAAATTCACATTAACAGCTACACTTTAAAAGAACCCTGAATTAATCAATACCTTCAGAACAGACTGGCTTCCTATACAAACGTGAGAGAAACAATGAAATGCGAAAGTCACAAGATAAACGATCAGCAGAAATGGATAGAAAAAAAAATGAATTAACTCTGTTTGCCTATGGAGCATGGTAGCTCAGTGGTTAGTGCACTTGCCTATCATGCTTATGCTAGAGGCCCCCAGTTCAATTCCATGCAGCGGTAAGAAAATTGTGGTGTCTGAACTGCTACACTGTCATCATGAATGCCACAAGATGTACTGTCCTTCGGATCAGGACGTTAACCGGAGGCCCCCTGTACAGGGAGAACCATCCCTGTGCAAGTAAAAGATCCCTACAAAAAATATCTATCTCTATTTTCTGCCAACCCCTCTCTAGAGTGTTACAGGCAGATTGCATGATTACTATGTAGGCTTTTATTCTGCAAACCTGGACTGTATTTGTTTGATTTGAGGTTTAACCTCCTCCTCAACACTGAAAAGGTAATTTTGGAGATGTTAACTTGCTTCTAATTTTGTGGGACTTTTACCCGATATTGAGATGAAATGACATCTCAAGCTCTGCCTCCCAATTTATAAGCATGGAAGGACGGTAGAGTATGGTAGCTCAGTGGTTAGTGCACTTGCCTCTGATGCTAGAGGTCCCGGGTTCGATCCCCGGCAGCGGCGATAGATTTTCGGTGCCCGAACACGCTCCATTGGCATCATTTGCAGGGATGAATGTCATAAAGTGCACCGTCCTTCGGATCGGGACGTTAACTGGAGGCCCCCTGTGCAGGGAGAACCATCCCCTGTGCAGGTTAAAGATCCCTGCCGTAATTACATGATTACTGTGTAGGCTTTCATCCTGCAAAACCTGGAGTGTATGTAATATACACCTGCGGTAATGGTCAAATGTGACCGACGCAGTATCAGAAGATAGATAGATAGATGGTGGCGGTAAAATTTCGATGTCCAAACCCGCTCCATTCACGGCATTGGCATCATTTGCAGGGATGAATGTCAAAATGTACACCGTCCTTTAGATCTGGACGTTAACTAGAGGCCCCCTGTGCAGGGAGAACCATCCCCTGTGCAGGTTAAAGATCCCTACCGTAATTATATGATTACTGTGCAGGCTGTCATCATGCAAACCTGGAGTGTATGTAATGTACACCTGCGGTAATGGTCAAATGTGACCGACACAGTATCAGTAGATAGATATATAGGATGGGTCCGACTTGCACCGCTTTGCGTTGGCAGGCCTAGTTCCTCTAAGGGGTTAACCAGTTCTCATGGTCGGATACAGCTCTGTGTGGAAGCATCATGCATCATGCTATTTCTTCAAGCCCCGATGGGCGGGGGCCGTCCTGGAGTACATGTAATGTACACCTGCAGGTTGTAGCTGTCAGGATTTCTTTTGTTAGTGTCAGTCCTGCGTCGGAATCTTTTGGATTGAGGGGAGTAGAGCAGGTTTTTACCGAAATTTCTCCTTTTTGGCCTTAGTTCTGAAAAGTTACTTTCCTGTGAAACATGCATGATTTGATTTGATAGTTCCAATTCCTTTTCTGGTACCAATAGGTTATTGTCAACATTAGAATGCTGTTCCATGTTGTGTATCAACTGGAAATGGTTGTTTTCTAACAACAAGTTGATGGTTTGCACATGTGAGCCTTGATTACCAAAAAATTGTTACTGTGTATTCTGTACCACACCTAAACCAAACTTTGATTCTGCACTGGAGAACCAAAGCTGCGGCCTCAATTTCCGAGCTACATGCCCAACCATTGAGTTTAATCATAGAACCCCAGTATTTATATCTTGTCATCAAAGGACCATGAAACAAAACAACTTTCTCATGCCAGTTTTGCCAATTGTTGAAAATAGTTTGACAAACTATACTTCTGTATTCTCATGTCATTGAAATATTACCATTAATTGCCACTGACAGACAATGGAAGAAACAGTTGCCATCACCAGGCACATTTTCAATGAAACATTCAATGTTTCCCAATGTAATCATCTGCAGAGCAGAAGAAATGTGGCCTTGGACTTGTTGGGACGCCATGATGTAAGCCGGGTATACAAGATGTTATTTATTCATAAAACAACATCAACAGAGGCTGACCTCCGATAAGAAATCAATGAATACACTTTAATGTGAATTAAAGTCCCATCAAATTCGAAGCGACATCTCAAAAATAACCTATACAGATTTGACGGAGACGCTAGACCTCAAAGTAAGAATGAAAGTCCCATGAAATTGGAAGCTACATGTGTAAAAAAATGACCTATACAGAGTTGACGGGGATGCTAAACCTCAAAGCAAGAATTAAAGTCCCATCAAATTGGAAGCTACATCTCAAAATGACCTGTACAGAGTTGACTTGGATGCTAAACCTCAAAGCAATCTAACCTACCAAATGGTGCTGAATACAAGTTAAAACAACAACAGTGAATGCACCTAGAGACAGCGACTTAGTCATGAGGACAAAGAATGATAAACAACAACAGCAAGTTGAAATGTTGATGGCATATTGAGCAATACACAGAGATACACATTATTCATATGAAAGTAACCTAGAAAATGTTGTTGTTGCTATTGAAAATAAATGCTTTGAATGAAGTATGCCGCGATTACTGACAATGTTGCTATGGTGAATACGAAACATGATGTAACGGTGACATATTTCTTTTTTTTATTGTGTGTGTAATACCTGCTAGTTTGTGAATAACCAGAAAAGCAGATTTGTTTCGCTCAGTTCAGCAGTTGCTTTGCTCGACAGAAACAGACGACACAGTTTGTTTATGACTTCCAAATTTGGAAGTGATCGACTGGTTTAATAGTAATAATACTTGATTTGTGGTCTACCTGATTGAGTGTAATGCCTGCGACTATTGGTTTCATGACCGTTTCACTGTGAATAAAAGCACGGGAAGCCCTTTTTTCCAACCGCAAGACGGCGGTTGCAGCCAACCGATGACTGTGTTTTACCACCGGTGTTAGGTTACAAATATCCCGAACATTTCTCTTTGGAAATGGCGTCCGTGACAACATGGACGCAGTTAGAAGATGCCCTCGAATATCTTCGAGGGCACGAAGTAACAGAGAACGTAAGATTTTCGTGCATTAAAAGTTCAAAAGGATTTGGAAATGGAGGTATAGTGTATTGGCATTTAGATACAGTTATGTTATGAAATAGGAAAACTGCTGCGAGTGGGCCCATCCATGCTTGTAAACCCTGTTGGTTTCATTGGGTGGCAGGGATTTAGATGTCATTTCATCACAGTGTCGGGTAAAAGTCCCACAAAATTGGAAGCCATGTCTCCAAAATGACCTAAATAGTGTTGACGGGGACGTTAAACCTCAAATCAAACAAAAACTGAAGATTGTTTGTTTGTTTTGGAGTTTACAGTCCAGCTAACAATATCTAGGTCATTTTTTTAGCCAGTCTGTTAACCTATCCAGACTTTTCCTTTTCGTATATGTAATGCACCAGTCATTTGTAACCAATCCCCCCACCTACAGGATGAGGGGTACTTCGAAAAAGCGCGGATAATGTATTACCCGTCGTCCGTCCATACGTTCGTCTGTAATGTCGCACCAAATCTCCTACACCATATAATCTAGAATCTCGAAACTCACAGACAATAGCTCTATATATGGCTGAGGACTACAGCAATATAGTAAGAATTTTGATCTGACCCCCAGGCAGGGGGTGGGGCCCAACTTTGCCCGAGGGGTAAAAATTCTTTTTCTTCAAACATAGTCATGTTGCATATCAAATTGAAGGTAATGAAGAGTAGAATATGCTGATGCAAAAATGTTGCCCTGGGGGCATGTCTGGGGGTCACCAGAGGTCAAAAATAGGATATTTCGTATTGACATCAAGTTGGTTACTTATTCCCGTTTCCCTATTCCCGATTCGAATCGGGAATACTTATTCCCGATTCGCAAAATACACAGAACTATGGAACCCGGGAAGGGACATGATTTTTTATTTTTATTATGTTGTGCGAACAAGATAATATCTTGAGCGGACAAGATATTATCTTGTTCGGACAACATATTATCTTGTGCGGACAAGATATTATCTTGTCCGCACAACATATTATCTTGTGCGAACAAGATAATATCTTGTCCGCACA
Organism: Lucinisca nassula; assembly: GCA_963580285.1. Taxonomy (NCBI): domain Eukaryota; kingdom Metazoa; phylum Mollusca; class Bivalvia; order Lucinida; family Lucinidae; genus Lucinisca; species Lucinisca nassula. The sequence continues at coordinate 113,248,771 of OY757024.1, forward strand.
AGATAATATCTTGTCCGCACAACATATTATCTTGTTTGCACAACATATATCTTGGGAAGTTGTGCGAACAAGATATTATCTTGTGCGGACAAGATATTATCTTGTTCGGACAACATATTATCTTGTGCGCACAAGATATTATCTTGTGCGGACAAGATAATATCTTGTGCGCACAAGATATTATCTTGTCCGAACAAGATAATATCTTGTCTGCACAAGATCTATGTTGTGCAGACAAGATATTATCTTGTGCGGACAAGATAATATCTTGTTCGCACAACTTAATATCTTGTGCGGACAAGATAATATCTTGTCTGCACAAGATAATATGTTGTCCGCACAAGATAATATCTTGTCCGCACAAGATAATATGTTGTCCGAACAAGATAATATCTTGTCCGCACAAGATATTATTTTGTGCGCACAACTTATAAAATAAAAAAAAATCATGTCCCTTCCCGGGTTCCGTACAGAACAGATGAGAATAACTTTTGATATGTCAAGAAACTTATACTCAGAATCCTGGTTGCCCGAATAGCATTCAAGACACTTAAAACTTACCTGAGCTGCATACCTATGCCTTGTGGGATAGACTCGCATAAGCGGAACATTCCGTTACGATAACACACCTGTGCGACATAGTACATTTTTCACAGCTCCAAAATGGTTATTTTTCTGATGAAAATCCATGATATTTTTCTTATTTATACTGCAAACATAGGCTGTAGGTGCTTGTTAGTACAGCCTCATTGAGGCGGTTCTTACGAGTATCCACAGCCTATGTCGTATGAGTCGGTTCTAACGAGTATACACAACCTACGTATTGCAGCAGAAATACGAAAATAATATATACCCCGTAAACCCCAGTTTTCTCTATAATATATATAATGGGGTTTAGCGGGGTATTTTTTATTACGGAATTGTTGGCCAATTGACTTGTTGTACTGCTATTAAAAACACAGGAAAAAGTCGCCAAAATAAACAAAAATACGCAAATACGTGTGTGACAAAGTTTACGTGCGCAAAAGCATTGTGCGTATATGAAACGAATACGCAATGCGCGTATTGTGAAGTTTTAATCATGCAGACGCATTGAGCGTATCGATAAACAATACACATTGCGTATGCATGCTGACGCAGATGGACTTATTGAAAAACAATACGCATTGAGTGTGTGACACAAACGCGTTTTGCGGATTTGAAATACGACAATCACAAAAACGCAGCCGCCTCGATGTTTAAGAACAAGTGTTTGATATCTTGACCTAGGCGTAAAACATAGATGTGCTTCTACTATCATGCTGAAAAAAAGTTTGGTCAGTAGGTGCGAGAAACTTTTTTTTATTATTTTATTTTTTTTCCCTCGAGAAATACAGGATCGGGCTTGTATTTTTTTATGTATTTTTGTTTTTGTACATGTTTTTTGTCAATAAAGTTGTCATGTTGAGACTTTGATTGTATATCATAATTCATTTTAAATGCTCAAAAAAGTCAGCTCTGTATTTTTGAAGGTACTAAATGACAAAAACAAAAAAAAAATGTACTTAAAACGCAAAAATAATATGGGAAAATGCAAAGCCAACACTGGGTAGGATCGGATATTGAAAATGGTAGGGTTGGTGTTTTAATTTTTATTTTGTTCTTTATTGATAAAACTAGTAGAGTCAGTGTCTGAAGCAGGGTCGTTTGGTCAAACAAAGACTGCAGATCCTTATACTGCTCCTCACGGATCCGGGTCTGCATTGTTTGCACAGACATGTACATATAAAAAAGTGTTTAGTCGTTTTGTTGGGAGCAGGCTATCTTGTACATACCTCGCTGACTCTTAGTCATTAGGTCTTTCACCGCTGTGGGTTCGAGCCTCGCTGGGGTCACGTACGAGACGCCAAGTTCTGCAACGGAAGATCAGGTGGTTTTTCTCCGGGCATTCCGATTTCCGCCCACCTCTGATTAACGATCGACTCGATATGAGTGAAATAATCTTGAAAGGGCCGTAAAACAGAAACCAAAGTACATGCCATTGACATCAGTTACATATTGCAACATTGTGTAAGAAATCAACTTACAACTGACCAGTACAACAACATAAATTATATTAAAGTCAGATTAATGGCAATTTCTCTCGAATGCCACTGATTAAGCAATTAGATAGCTAGAGTCGGTCTTGAAGAAAATAGGGTCTTAATTGCCCTTTGGGAGACATTATCACTGCATTGGGCCATTGGCTAAGAATATCTCTGAGTAACAGAAGTAATTTTGTTTGATTTGAGGTTTAACGTCTCCGTCAACACTGTAAAGGTCATTTTGGAGACGATGCTTCCAATTTTGTGGGACTTTTACCCAACGTTGAGATGAAACGACTTCTTAAGCCCTGCCGCCCAATTATGAAACCAATAAGGTTTATAAGCATGGACTGGCCGACTCGCACCGCTCTGCCTGAGCAGGCTTAGATCCTAAAAGCAGTTTACCAGTACTCGTGTGCGGGTCGGTTTCAGCTCTGAATGGAAACATCATCCAGCCAGCCCCGATGGGCGGGGCCGATAACAGAAGTAAAGTTTATTTATCTATTTATTTATTTTGAGTATACGTGCATACATCCTTTTCACCAGAAGCGCTTCTTGAATCAGAGGAAGGGAAAGAATGACTAGGAAAAGATTTCAAGATCAGTCTCAACGACGGAATTTATAGGTTCATTTTTTTCATTGACAGTTTATTTATTTATTTTATTATTATTATGCCCCTTCCCACATTGTTTTGCTACGGTTCTGTACGTCTGTCTGTCCTTTGTTAGTCCTTATCCCGTTGAACACGAAAATGTCTACCTTTGCAAACAATGTAGGTCCAGATCAGATGGCTTCTACACCGTTTGCCATCTAGCGAATACATTTTATCATCAGGAAAGCACGCCTATATAATTTTGACCCCACTTTTTGGACGGGGTTTTTCAAGGAAAATTTCCGTCCTTTAGAATAGCGATGTCCCTGCGGGCGGTCGGGCGGGCGTCCGCGTCCCGGTTTACCCTTTTCGGTTTACCTTTTGGTAAACCTTTTTTAAAAAAACCCGTCCATAATGCCATTTGGCGTTTTTCTTGTATACGGTAAAACTGGGGTTTACAGGGTTATACATTATTTTTCTTATTTTGGCAAAAAAGATGAATTGTGGGTACTGGTTTCAACCGCCTCGCAATGGGCCATTATACTTAAAATAAATAAGGCCCCCGCCCATCGGGGCTTGCAGAAATAGATGGGCTGCACGATGCTTCCATGCAGAGCTAAATACGACCCGCACACGAGTACTGGAAAACCGCTTATAGGATCTAAGCCTGCCAAGGAAAAGCGGTGCGAGTCGGAGCGTCCATGCTTATAAACCATATTGGTTTCATTCGGCAACAGGGCTTGAGATGTCATTTCATCTTAACGTCTGGTAAAATTCCCACAAGATTGGAAGCAACGTCTCCAAAATGACTTTTGCAATGTAGACGGGGACGTTAAACCTCAAATGAAACGAACAAACTGAAAATAAATAAACAGATAAATAAATTTTACTTCATTCTAAGCCAGTACAATGATAATGCCTCATAAAGGGCAATTTAGCCCCTATTTTTATCTGGATTTCTCTCTCTCTCTCTCTCTCTCTCTCTCTCTCTTCTTCTTCTTCTTCTTCTTCTTCTTCTTCAACCAAGCAAGATGCACTATACTCGTACATGTAGGCAGATTCTTAGCTCATTTTGATGCATCATTAAATTCCACTAAATTCTAGTGTCAGCTAGGCTTGAAGCAATTAAACAGTAGGGAATAACCTCTTGCCCTTCTTAATTGAAGTTCCCTGATATTAAGTCAGATAAACTCCAACACACTGCAACAGAATAAACAGAATAAAAGGGTTCTCTGATACAGTTTTTGTTTCAATACCCAGTCAACAGCTAAGGTCATGTTGGGCCAGTCAGTTCCCACTGTTCCTAGACAGGATAAGTTACTAGCACTTTGTGTGATCATACTTTAGATATAATAGTCACGAAATAAAAGTACATGTACATGATTCAGAAACGGGCCTCCGTGGCCTAGTGGTTAAAAGCGCCGACTCTTGATCATTAGGTCTCTCACCGCTGTGGTTCGAGCCTCGCTCGGGTCACATGTGAAACGCCAAGTTCTGCAACGGAAGGTCAGGTGGTTTTTCTCCGGGTACTCCGGTTTTGGCCCACCTCTGATTAAAGATCGGCTCGATTTGAGTGAAACAATTTTGAAAGGGCCGTAAAACCAAAATAAAAAACATGATTCAGAGCAGAAGACCAAGCTGACTTTTTTCAATTGTTATTGCATTATTTACTATATATTCACACACTTCTGCCAAATGAATTCTTCCAGAGTGGGCAGAGCCATTTCCAGTTTAAGGTTAATCTGACAGTAATAATAATTTCAATCTTTTGTATTCATACATTGTAGACTCTCTCAAATACTGCATTTAGCAACTATCGACCTAGGTAAGGAAACGTAAAAAAATAGAAGCAAAATATGCTAGGAGAAGTCTGATCAATGTCCACGCTGTTAGAGGTACAATCTGATCAGGGTCCACACAGTTTGCCAGGATGCAAAACCTGCAAGAAGATGCAACAGACAACATTTTCCGATATATTTTTTTTTTCATGGCATCTTAGGAGTTCATCTCTAAACCCTCTTCGAAAATAGCTACCTGTCACGTAGTGACGACGTGAGCTTTTAGGATCACTTTTTGTCCGTCGTCCGTCGTGCGTCCGGGCGTGCGTAAACAATTTCTTTAAACCACTGATTGGATTTTGACCAAACTTCACAGGAATTATCCTTAGGTGGTCTCCTTTCAAAGTTGTACAAACGGTTCTGGTCCGTTGGACATCTAGGTCACAGGAGCAAAAAAATGATTTTTTTTTTACTGAAATCTTCTTCTCTGAAACCATACGGCCCAGGACTTTGTTATTTGGTATGAAGCTTCATCTATGGGACCTCTACCTAGTATGTTCAAATTATTGCCCTTGGGCCAAAAATGCCCCCGGTCCGGGTCCCATCAGTTTTACATAGGCTTATATAGGGAAAAAATCTTTAAAAATCTTCTTTGAAACCAGAAGGCCTAGGTGTTTGATATTTGGTATGAAGTTGTATCTGTGGTGGACCTCTGCCAAAATTGTTCAAATGATATCACTTGGGCCAGAAATGCCTCCGCACTGGGGCCCACCAATAGACCCACCCACATAGACTTATATAGGGAAAATCCTTTAAAAGTCTTCTTGTCTGAAACCAGAAGGCCCAGGTGTTTGATAATTGGTATGAAGTTGTATCAAGATTGTTCACTTTACAGCCCTGGGGCAAAAAATGCCCCGGCGCCAGGGCCTACCGGTTTTACATAGACTTAAATGGGGGAAAACCTTTAAAATGCTTCTTGTCTGAAACCAGAAGGCCCAGGTGTTTGATATTTGGCATGAAGTTGTGTCTAATGGACCTGTACCAAGATTTTCAAATTATGTCCCTAGGGCCAAAACTGCCACCGTCCCGGGGTACACCGGTTTTACATAGACTTTTATAGGGAAACCTTTTTAAAACACTTCTCGTCTGAAAACAGAATGACCAGGTGTTTGATATTTGGTGTGAAGCTTCATTTACATGTAGTTGACCTCTATCAAGATTGTTCAAATTAAAGCCCTGAGGTAAAAAATGCCCCCGCCCGGGCCCCTTGGTTAAACATAGACTTAGATAGGAAATGTCTTTAAAAGCCTTCTTCTCTAAAACAGCAGTAGCAGGTATTTGATATTTGATATGAAACTTCGTCTAGTGGACCTCTATCAAGATTGTCAAATTACAGACCTGGGGCCAAAAATGCCAAATCCCCTGGGTCCGCTGGTTTTACATATACTTATTTTGGGAAAATCTTAATAAATCTTCTTGTCTGAAACCAGAAGGCTTAGTTCTTTGATATTTAATATGAAGCTTTGTTAGTGGACCTCAACCATGATCGTTCAAATTATAGCCCTGGGGCCAAAAATGGCTCTGCTCCGGGCCCACTCTTGTCTGAAATCACAAAGTCTAGGTCAAATTGTTCAAATTATATCCCTGGGTCCAAAGATGGGTCCATGGGTGCACACTTGTTTTACATAGACTTATACAAGGAAAACCTTTGAAAATGTCCTTGTTTGAAACCAGAAGGCCAAGGTCTTTGATATTTGGTATGAAGGTTCATCTAGTGGACCTCAACCAACCTTTTCAAATTGTAGCCCTGGGGCTAAAATGGGCCCACCCCACGGCCCACTTGATTACACAGACTTATATTGGGAAAATTTTTGAAAATATTATCTGAAACCAGAAGGCAAAGGTCTTTGATAATTGGTATGAAGCTTCGTCTTGTGTAATTCTAACAAGATTGTTCAAATTATAGCCCTTGGGACAAAATGGCGCAGTCCCGGGGACCACAGGTTTTATATAGACTCATATATGGAAAATCTTTAAAAATCTGTATGTCTCAAACCAGAAGGCTCCGGTCTTCGGTATTTAGTATGAAAGCATCTCCGTTTAGACCTCTACCAAGATTATGCAAATTATAACCCTGGGGCCTGTCCCCGGGGTCCACTTGTTACACTATGAATCAGGTGAGCGACCCAGGGCCATAATTGTCCTCTTGTTGGGACTTTGAATTGACATCCCAAGCCCAATGAAACCAAAAGGGTTTATATACAATGACGGTCAGAATTGCACCGCTTTGTCTGGGCAGGCTTCCATCTTCTAAGCGGTTTACCAGTACTCAGGTGCGGTTGGTTTCAGCTCTGCTTGGGCGCACCATGCAGCCTCATCTATTTCTCCAAGCCCCGATGGGCGGGGGTGCAGCAAAATGTATATATACAATATTGAAGATTTTTCTGTAAACACACATCAGCTTGCACATGGGCACAGTCCGGTCAGGGTATTCATTGTCAGCATGAAGAAGTCAAGTGAAGCCTTTGATCAAAACGTGAACGTGTGCAGGCTATTTTCAATATTCACCGTGCACACAGTCATGTAGAGTTTGCTGTCTTGGCTCATTGTGCTCCCTGCAGGAGCTGCTGTGGTGGTGGGGTGGGGTAATTTCTTGCCTTGACGGCATCTGTCATCTGCATCCGCATGAAGCTTTTAGCTCACCTGAGTCGACGGCTCTGGGTGGGGGGGGGGGGGGTGGGGGGGGGGGGGCTTATAGTATGGCAGCCTCCGTCATTGGACTTTGGCATTTTAACACAGGGAAAGCTTGTGAGCAAAATATCCCGAAACTGCTCAGATAAGGCTCTTAAGGTTTGGTGTAATTATGAAAATTTCTGCTAAAAATTGATTGTTGGTACTTTTTATAACCGCCTCAATATGTGTTTTGTGGTTTTACCACCCAGTCAACAATTGTAGGTCTAATGAACAAGAGAACCCAGAGGGCCCTGATTCGCTCAACTGAGTATCACTGTCTCTAGTACATTCTATTTTTGGCTCTGGTGGCCATCTTTTTTCTTAGAGCGGAATGATTTTAGCAATTTTGAAAGGGAGTCACCTGGGTAACATTCCTGCAAAGTTTGAATCAAATTGGCGGAAAGGTTTAGGAGGAGTTCTGGCTTGAATCAAATTTACAATTTTTTCTATTTTTAGCTTTGGTGGCCATTTTGTTCACCGGAGCGGGATCATTTAAGCTATTTGGTTGAAGGTCATTTATATTCCTACGGAGTTTGTATGAATGGCTCAAGGGTAGAGGAGGAGTTGTCGTTTGAAGATTTTTTTTCTTTTTTTAGCTCTAGCGGCCATCTTGTTTGTCACAGCATAACGATTTTGGCTATTTTGGTTGTGAGTCATCAAGGCAACATTCCTTGGAAGTTTGAATCTAATTAGCACGAGGGATTAGGAGGAGTTCGCGTTTGAAGCAAATTTACGATGTTTTTCTATTTTTAGCTCTTGCAGTCATTTTGTTCATCCGAGCAAAATCGTTTTAGCTATTTCGGTAGATGGTCATCTTAGCATTAGTTTGAATGAAATCGGCCCAAGGGTAAAGGAAGAGTTGTCGTTTCAAGATTTTTCTATTTTTAGTTCTGGTGGTCATCTTGTTTGTCAGAGCGGAACGAGTTAAGCTATTTTGATAGAGAGTCACCTAGGCAACGTTCCTATGAAGTTTGAATCACATTGGCCTAAGGCTTTAGGAGGAGTTCGCGTTTGAAGCAAATTTACGATGATTTTCTTTTTATACCCCCGCAAACGAAGTTTGAAGGGGGTATACTGGAATCAGCCTGTCGGTTGGTTTGCCGGGCGGTCGGGTGGTCTGTCTGCTAAATTTTGTCCGCTCAACTCCTCCTTCACTATCAGTTGGATTCAATTGATACTTACCATAATTATTCACCAGGAGGGGTAGATGTGCAAGACACAAATTTCACTAAAGTTTGTCCCATAATTACGGAGTTATGGCCCTTGATTTGCTAAAAAATGTGCTAAAAACATTGTCCGCTCAACTCCTCCTTCACTATCAGTCGGATTCAATTGAAACTTGCCATAATTGTTCACCAGGAGGCGTAGATGTGCAAGACGCAAATTTCACTAAAGTTTGTCCCATAATTACGGAGTTATGGCCCTTGATTTGCTAAAAAAATGTGCTAAAACATTGTCCGCTCAACTCCTCCTTCACTATGAGTCGGATTCAATTTATACTTGCCATAATTGTTCACAAGGAGGGGTATATTTGTAAGACGCAAATTTTATATTTACGGAGTTATGGCCCCTGAATTAATTTGAAACATACTTTCTTGACCCTGATTTGCTTGCGAACATCTTGTCCACAGAACTCCTCCTTCACTATCAGTCGGATTCAATGGATACTTGGCATACTTATTCACTAGGATAAGTAAATGTGCAAGACGCAAATTTCAGGAGAATCTGTCCAACAATTATGGAGTTATTGCCCCTGAATCACTGAAAAGTGGTTGCTGCAAAAATTTGTCCGCTGAACTCCTCCTTCACTATCAGTCGGATTCAATGGATACTTGACGTACTTATTCACTAGGATAAGTAGATGTGTAAGACGCAACTTTCAGGAGAATCTGTCCAACAATTATGGAGTTATTGCCCCTGAATGGACTCAGTGGACACTGTTTGTGTTTGCTTTCTGTGTCAAGTATTGAGGCTTGGGTATTAATCATCACCTTTATTGATAGTTTCTCTAGTGTTTAGCTCTGGTGGTCATTTTGTTCATTGAAGCGGGATCGTTTAAGCTATTTTGGTAGACGTTTACCAAAGCAACATTCCTATGAAGTTAGAACGAAATTGGGAATAGGGTACAGGAGGAGTTGTCGTTTGAATGTTTTTTCTATTTTTAGCTCTGGGGACCATCTGGACAATTTTAGCTATTTTGGTAGGGAGTCACCTAGCCAACATTCCTGTGAAGTTTGAATGATATTGGGCAAAGGGTACAGGAGGAGTTGTCATTTGAAGATGTCGTTTGAAAGTGTTGACGTCAGAAGACATACGACGTCAGACGACGACGACGACCGACATCCAACCAAAAGATAAAAGTATTATTGGTCATATCTTTTGACCCTGTTGAGTTCGAAACTTTATATTGAGCATGTAGGCTCCATGTGACAATGTCTTCCTACTCAAACCAAAAATCTTGACCCGTGACCTTGATCTTGACCTGTGACCTTGATCTTGACCTGTGACCTTGATCTTGACCCGTGATCAGCTTCGAAGAAAAAATGACCATGCCCTGGGACATATTCGTGTTTCACAAACACATCTTGTTCTTCTTAAGATATTCGTTTTTTTTCGTCGGTAAAGTTTGCAATGTATTTTTATAGGCGTGTTTTCGTAATACGGATGAGTTTTTAAACCGAGGTCCCGTCGCCGTATGACTTAGCTGTTGGTGGACGTAAAACTAACATGAGGAATGCAACAATAAAAATTACTTCAGGGTTCCTATTTTGTGTTTTAATGCTCATAAATTCTTTATTTCAATCTTGTTCCTACCCACCCATCGGCTCGCTAACATTATTTTTTACTTGTTTACACTTTTTGGGGTTCTATGATGTAACCGGCCTTGGCCCATCTTGGCTTGAGGAAATGGATGGGCTGCATAATGCTTCCATGATGTGCTGAAACCGACCGCACACGAGTACTGGTAAACTACTTAGAAGATCTAAGCCTGCCCAGGCAAAGCGGTGCGGGTCTGACTGTCCATGCTTGTAAACCCTATTGGTTTCTTTGGGCGACAGGGCTTGAGATGTCATTTTATTTCAGTGTCTGGTAAATATCCCACAAAATTAGAAGCAACGTCTCCAAAATGACCTATACAGTGTTGACGGCGATGTTAAACCTCAAATCAGTGAGTGAGTGTTTGAGTCTTACGTCCCACCATCAGCTAAGGTCATAGGAGACGGGACCTCGGTTTAAGGACTCATCCGAAAGTCTGGAGAAGCCCGGGATCGATCCTGCGACCCCTTGTTTACAAGGCGGGTAGAGTAACCACTACATCACGGAGGCTTCTAAACCAAATGTATAATGTAACTGCAATTGATTCTGAGAGTAGGCTTGGACAATTTGTTCGTTTGAATTGAGATTTAAATTCTCTGTTAACACTTCATAGGCCATTTTTTTAGGGGTTTTACCCGACATTGAGATGAAATGACATCATCTCAAGCCCAAATAAAACCAAAAGGGTTTATATGCATGGACAAGCCAACTCGCGCCACTTTTCCTGGGCAGGCTTAGAACCTCTAATCAGTTTCCTAGGCTTGAACAATGTCTAAGTACACAAGTCCAGTCCAGATTTTAAAGTTACACATTACTCTGCACATTCTTTCTACAGAAACTGACAACTGCCCTTCTTGAATCAGCGGAAGGGAGAGAATGACCGTAGAAAAGATTTCATGATCAATCTCCATGAAAGAATGCTGCCGACGCGCATCCGACTGAGCTACCGGGACCGGCACCTGCTGGGGTTTACAAGGATAAACATTATTATTTTCTCGTATTTCTGTAATTGGGTGTGGGTACTCGTTAATATATGTTTGCAGAAAAATATAATGGGTTTTCATCAAAAGTGGCCATTTTGGAGATGTGGAAAATGCCGCGCAGACGTGTTACCGTAAAAATCAGTTCAATGTGCAATGAAAATTAATCTAACAAACTTTCAGTCTTTGTTTGCTTTGTTTGATTTGAGGTTTAGCGTCCCAGTCAACACTATTAAAGTCATTTCGGAGACAATGTTTCCAATTTTGTGGGATTTTTACCCGATATTGAGATGAAATGACATCTCAATCCTTGCCGTCCAATCAAACCAATAAATTATATGTGGATGGACGGGCCGGCTCGCACCACTTTGCCTCGGCAGGCTTAGACCTTAATGGTTTACCAGTACTCATATATGCGTTTGGTTTCAGCTCGGTGTGGAAGCATCATGCAGCCAAATCTATTTCTTCAAGCCCCGATGGGCGGGGGCTCTCAATTATTAAACTCTCTATGGCAGATAGAGTAACACACAACTGATTTCTCGCAATATCACATTTGCAGCTCTGCCTTCTTCTTCTTTTTCTTCTTCTTACCAGCTTTTGAAGTCAAATTACTAAACTCATGGGATGGCTGATTGTCTCTGCGTTTAGGCTCGTAAAGGGATCCTAAGCTTGAACGCCTTTCGTCGAACCCTTAAATAGCTGTACTTTATGCGAAAGGAGTAGATTATGATCATCCAGACTGATCCCAGCTTTAGTGAGAATAGTTTCCTCCCTGGTCTTACAGTATTTCTAGAACTCTCGAAGAGAGAGAGAGAGTGAGAGAGTGAGAGAGAGAGAGAGAGAGAGAGAGAGAGAACGTTAACAGGTTCGTATAAATGACATTTTACTGAGTGAGTGCATTTTCTATCAACCGTATCACAATGGTGAGCACTCAATGAGGCGGTTCGTACGAGAACCCAAAAACATTTGTACGAGTAAAGGAAAGTGCCTAAATATTTAATCAGCAAGGAAACCGTTTTGGAAATATGAAAGAATGCATATTGTCGCCAGGATTTGTCATCCTATTGTCACAAGAGAGAGAGAGAGAGAGAGAGAGAGAGAGAGAGAGAGAGAGAGAGAGAGAGAGAGAGAGAGAGAGAGAGATCACCAAAGAGATGGTCAGAATGTGCTTGCTTAGGACAGGTGCTTGCTTAATACAGGTGAATTTTAATGCATTTTCCTATTTTGGGAACCGAGGGTATGCTTGCTTAAGACAGGTTTGCTTGTTAAATAGAGGTGGCCACTATACCAGGTTTTACAGTAGCCGCCTTGAGGTCAGAGGGTTGCGAAAGAGGGTTATCTAAGAATCATAGGTTTGACTTGGCAAACATTGACCCACACAAGACGCAACAGAAAGCGGCATCTGATCAAGATCGACACTAATTGCTTAAAATCGAGAATTTCAGGGTTAAATGAAACAATTTAAATCACAGTCCAGGACTATCTCTCCGACCTACACTCAGGGACAACCGACCAACCAGATTTCTCAGTGCTTTGATTTTTATACGCCAGTTTTGAAAAAAAAAACGGCCTCGGTAGCTCAGTCGGATGCGCGTCTGACTGGTGATCAGGAGGACGCGGGTTCGATACCTGCCACGGTTGGCAACATTCTTTCGAGGGACTGATCATAGAACCTTTTCTACGGCCATTCTCTCCTTTCCGCTGATTCAAGAAGGGCAGTTGTCGGTTTCTTGCGAAAGAAAATGCACCGTACTGGTTAACCACTTTCGTTTAAGCCTGTCCAGGAAAAAAAGGTGGATAGGTAAACGAACCGGCCCCGAAATTACCTAAAAAGGTGTTGATTGGGCGTTAAACTCCAATACAATCGACAATATGGCCCCCGCCCATCGGGGCTTGAAGAAATAGATGGGCTGCATGATGCTTCCACGCAGAGCTGAATCCGACCCGCACACGAATACTGGTGAACCGCTAAGCATGCCCAGGCAAAGCGGTGCGAGTCGGTCCGTCCATGCTTAAAAACCCTATTGGTTTCATTGGGCGACAGGGCTTGAGATGTCATTTCATCTCAAGGACCGGTAAAAGTCCCACAAAATTGGAAGCAACGTCTCCAAAATGACATTTACAGTGTCGACGAGGACGTTATACCTCGAATCAATCAATCAAATCAATCGACAAATGGAAAAAAGGAAGTACATGTATTATGACATTGCGCTGTCCGTCCGCCCGTCAATATCTTTGTTATTCTTGATGGATTTGGAAATTCCTTGGCTGAAATGTTAACCATCATGAGAGAATGTGTCGTATGCAAGACCCAGGTCGGTGCCCCCGAGGTCAAGGTCATAGAGGTGAAAGTTAAAGAAAAGTGTATTTTCTTGTGTCCTGTCAATACCTTTGTTATTCCTGGATGGATTTGAAAATAGCTTGGCAGCAATATTGACCATCATGAGACAATTTGTCGCACGCAAGACCCAGGTCGGTACCTCCATGGTCAAGGTCACAGTGGTCAAATGTCAAAAAAAGGTCATTTTTCGTGTTCAGTCAATAGGTTTTTGGATCGATCGGTTTACGATCGGCCCAAATTTACTAAATGGCAAACGGTATTTATGCAGTTGTCCACGTGACCATCACTGATTTGGGAAAACCAATATTATGTTTTATTAATAGAACTTTAAACGTTGCGCTATTTTTATCGATGTAACAAGAGTAGACTAGCTACTAGTTTGATAATAAAAGTCTGATCATTTTTTTTTTTTATTTTTTTTTGGTATTTTTTTTATTGGTTTAAAAATTTATCACCTTCTTAGTAATGGCAAATCTATTTGGTAGAGTCTCAAATCTTAGGTTAAAATTGAGCAAGAGAGACTAGACTAGCTACACTTTTATACACTGTTCATTTTAATGCAAAAGATGATTTTAATTCCATATTATTCATTTAACACCTAGTGGCTAGGCTATAACAAGAGCTATCTATAGTCTTGACAGGAATCGTGTGCTGGATAATACTCAGATCAGACGCCGCGGAATGTGGCGTCTGCTCAGCCGGTTGCACAGGGAATACACTGTTTGCATAAATAGTGACATTTGAGGGTTAAACGAAAAAGTATAAATTGCCAGGTTGCTCTCGTAATGAGAGAAAAACAATAACTTAATCCAGGCCACACTGTCACGTGACGTCTTTCGGAAACTCCATTTTTAAACTGTTACACAAATGTATGCCAAGTCGAGTAAAAATAAACTTTTCACACTTCTGCTAAGAACTTAATTTAGAGCCCCGAAATGTTTTTTTTTTTTTTTTTTTTTTTGGTTTTGGTTTGACGGCCCTTTCAAGATTATTTCACTCATATCGAGCCAGTCGTTAATCAGAGGTGGGCGAAAACCGGAGTACCCGGAGAAAAACCACCTGGCCTTCAGTTGCAGAACTTGGCGTCTCCCATATGACCCGAGCGAGGCTCGAACCAAAGCGGTGAGAGACTTAATGATCAAGAGTCAGCGCTCTTTACCGCTATGCCACGGAGGCCCGTCCCTGAAATGTTTAATGGCAAAAATGAGTCGCGCAGACTTTATAGGTGGTACCGTTTTTAGACATACAGCAAGATCGGCTTTAGAGTATATTGCTTCTAATCAGGGTCGGCACTGTTCGCCATGTATGTATACAATAACAGTTTTGAACATGATTCAGGGCCGTACGCAGACTCTGAAAAAGGGCAGGTTGAGGATGCGAATTTCAGGTATTTTGCAGAGGGTGAAAAACTGCATGAATCGGAGATAATTTCCAAAAGATGGGTGGGGCTGCGTTTGCACCCTCTCCACTCTGTTGAACAAAATCCAAGTACTACCCTTAGACGTTAGAGCGCAGCGTAAGAAGAAAATTCTGGACTGTGCTCGTTTGTTTGATTTAAGGTTTAACGTCCCCGTCAAGAATGTATAGGTCATTTGGAGACGTCACTTCCAATGTTACGGGACTGTCAGCTCTGCGTGGAAGCATCATACAGCCAATCTATTTATTCAAGCCCCGATAGGCGGGCGCGGGTGGACTGTGCTCGTGCACTTGGGCATTGGCAAACAGAATCTACATAACCAGACGCCACATAACGCGATGTCTGATCAGATCTACTGTGCTAGCTCAAGTTAAACGAACAGTTCGATTCTCAGCTCAGGACTATTTTCCCAACCTACACTCAGAGACGATCGACCCACCAGAACTATCAGTGCTTTGATTTATTCCCGGATCACTTTGCAGAAATGTTAACCATCATGAGACGATGTTTCGCGCACAAGACTCAGTCAGTACATCGAGGTCCAAGGTCATACGTAGAGGTCAAAATTTAGAAATGGTTAGTTAACAACTTTGTTATTCCTGAATGAATTTTGAAATTACTTGGCAGAAATGTTAACTATCATGAGACGATGTGTTCAAGACTCGGATCGGTACCTACAATGTCAACATCACGTGAACACCACCCCCACCCCAATAAACCCCACTTTATTTTAGAGAAATTTGCAGTATAGATACGAAAAATATCAGGAATTTTCATCTGAAAACTAGCCATTTTGGAGATGTGAAAAATGCACTATGTCGCAAGGATGTGTCTACCCATCACTTCCAATCCATTCATGAGACGCTAAGTTCTGCAATGGAGGGTCAGGTGGTTTTTCTCCGAATACCTCGGTTTTTGCACACCTCGGTTCGAAATAAGAGAAACTAGAGCTGGTGTTTATGAAACACTATGCCCCCAACACTGCTTGCTCCTAACTGAAAAGGTAATACTTCACATGGCTAAAGTGAGATCCATTCATCAACTTTCAAGGCGCAGCTTTGATACTTTTTCAGTTATATTGCCGACGAGATTTCATCAAAAAATTTCACAAGTGCCATATCTCATGACAGGGACATAATCAGAGAGAGAGAGAGAGAGAGAGAGAGAGAGAGAGAGAGAGAGCAAAAAAAAACAACACATGTCACATGTTTGAAAAGATTTTCACCAGTATGTTACACAGGTGATAGAATAATAACCTAAATATAAAAAGATCAGTCTTTGAATCGACTGCCTATTCGAAATTCGCAAATTGCAGTATGTTTCCTCTGGCTTTCTTTGCCGGATCATTACAGGGTCACTGATGAGGCTTTATTAGCCGAAACTACGTAGTATGACCCATCTTCTTTCTTATGAATGTTTTCATTGCTCTTAAAGGAACTCATTTTTGATTTTTATTTGCCTTCACTGCAGCTGGTGTTGTGCCGTGTGGCGGCCGTAAAACGTCTCCCCGTACATCAACCATAGTGCAGTTTATATTTTACTTTTGGTCCTTTGAGATCAGCGTGAATATTCTGAGAAATCAGAAATACATTGGTTTAGACTCATATTCTAGACAGGTTTTAATTATTTGGACCCCATTTTGGTTTAGATCAGTCTTTGAATCGACTGCCTATTCGAAATTCGCAAATTGCAGTATGTTTCCTCTGGCTTTCTTTGCCGGATCATTACAGGGTCACTGATGAGGCTTTATTAGCCGAAACTACGTAGTATGACCCATCTTCTTTCTTATGAATGTTTTCATTGCTCTTAAAGGAACTCATTTTTGATTTTTTTTTTTTTTTGTGGTTTCAACGCCCAAAAAGTTGAAGATCAACATGAACATCTATGCAGTCTGATCAGCACCCTTGTTTTTTTTTTTTGCTGATTAGATTGTATATTGCCTCTAGTTTCTATTTTTATTTTTTTTTAATTTCAAGACTCTCTCACTCCATCTGCGTGCATGTGCGTGCGTGTGTGTGTTTAACACATAGTCATATGATTATCATGGAATGATATTGCACTTCAAGTTATCAATAAGAAAATGGTAGCTATACAGAGTGGGCAAATTGTATTCAAGTTCCCCTTTGACTTTCTGAAAACCTAGAAGATAACACAAGTGGTGGAGTTAATTTTACAACTCAGGCATTGGCAGGTAAAGAGTCTCATGGGAGGTGTGCAGACCGTTCGGAGAGTAATTTATGTGTCTGTCTGATATTCACCCTGGAAGAATGGGGTCACTCTTTAAGCGGGTATACACAATTTTTTCTTTTTTCTGCTGTTTGGTTTGATAATTAACACCCCTGCAAACATTCTTTAGGTCATTTTACAGGCGTTTCTTCCAAATTCGGGCGCGTATCATGGTAGTTAAACTGCAAACATAGGTTGTGGGTGCTCGTTAGAACCGCTTCGTTGAGGCGGTCAATGAGATGGTTCTAATGAGTACCCACAACTATGTCTTGTATCAGAAATAAGAAAAATATAATGTATACCCCGTAAACCCCAGTTTTCTCTATATATAGTGGGGGTTAGGTGGATTCACTTATTCACGTGATGTGATGCTTCCACGCAGAGCTGAAACCAGCCCGCACATGAGTACTGGTAAACCGCTTAGAGGATCTAAGCCTGCCTAGACAACGCAGTGCGAGTCGGCCCGTCCATGCTTATAAACCCTATTGGTTTTATTGGGCGGCAGGGCTTGAGATGTCATTTCATCTTAATGTCGGGTAAAAGTCCCACAAAATTGGAAGCAACGTCTTCAAAATGACATTTACAGTGTTGATAGGGACGTTAAAATTCAAATCAAACAAACAAACTAAACATTAAATCGATGTTAGTTCGACGTTGATCAAAGATTGGTTGTAAAGTGATGAAAAAGGTGAATACTATATCAAATTGTCATTTTAATCTATCAGTCGAAACAGTACATACTATTCCATTATTTAATCTTTTAAACCTACAATTTTCATAGTCTGCACTTGGCTTTGGGAAAAGAATTAAGGTCACACCCTGCATATGTGGCATATTATTGTCACTTCAACATTTTCTCCAGACCTTTCTTCTGTAACCATTGTTAAAGCATTTTACACACCAAATCTGCACAATTTCATTTTCACTTCAGGAATGGATTTTAATATGTAATAAATGCAGTTAACCTCAATGTAACCCCGTGCCAGATGCAGTGTATTGGCTCTGAAACTTGAAGATTTTTGACCGCAGGCAATCTGCACCCTGTCTTATCAGCTATAACCGGAGTGGGCCTATTTAGTCCTGCGCCAGAATTGATTGACAGGTTTTCAAGCCAACAGTTCGATCGTTTGTTGGCGATTGCTAACCGCCGAAATCTTAGACAAGCTAACCTAACAATAGAATGTCGACAACAACAGAGTTAACTTCCTTGACGGGGCGTTACTAAGCTGCGCATACAAAGAATGGGCTAGAGGTTGCTGCTTGTTGTTTAATAGCTTCAGCTTCATTAGTAGGCCTGACTCTGGAATTCATTACACAAACATGCCTGTACAAATACATTGTGAATTTTACCAAACGAAAATTTTAAACGAAAAATTGTGATATTTTCCTTATTTCTGCTCAAAATATAGATTGTGAGTACACGTTAGAACCGCCGCAATGAGGCGGTTCTACACGTTAGAACCACCGCATTGAGGCGGTTCTAACGATTACCGACAATCTATAATTCAGAGCAGAAATAAGAAAAATAAGGTTTACCCCCTGTAAACCACAGTTTTATTTTACAAAAGGAGGGTTCATGGGGGTAAGAATCATATAGGCGTGTTTTCGTGATGTAATGTTGAATCAGAATGAACCAAGAATCTTTCGGTGTTCCTTGTCTACATGTAGACTATGATCATATTGCTGTGAAATTCTTGTCGGAATGCATTGTATTTAAATAATTTACAAAATATGTACGTTTCTGCAAAATCTTGGCCTAAAAGTACAATATTCCCAGCCTAGGCTAGGACAATATGCATGTATAGTTACTTTCTGTGATCCATATAAACAATACGTATGCGAATACATGTAGCTGCACAACGTGTAACTGACAGGCTAGTTTTTCTTTTCTATTCTGTCATAAATACACATGTCAACACGAACCGAATTCTTTGTCAAGCCACCAGCGTATTTTTCCGTATTTTTCAAATGTATATAAACCAATATGCATGCGTTTTTTAGCGCAAGGTTTGCCGCACAAGCTGCGTATTTTTTCTGTATTTTTAAACAATACGTCCTTCAATACATACACATTTTGCTGCGTAACATTTGTTGCATCCGCTGCTTATTTCTTCTGTATTTTTCAAAAATACGTTCTCCAATACGCACGCGTTTTGTTGCGTAAACTTTGTCACACCAGTTGCTTATTATTTCCGTATTTGCGCACAAGACGGACGTAAATACGTACTGTATTGCCAGTGTATCAGTATGTATTGGTGTAAATTCGCATTGCGTATTTGTTCTTATTTTGTTTATTTTTCACTGTGAAATAATGCAACTCTCAAATGTTATGTGTGGGGCTTATATGAAACAGTAACAACCAGAAACCGATTCTTTAACAAATGAAGGACACGAGCATTTTGACAGCATTACAAATGTTGCTGCACGAGAGTGGCTAAACTTTGTGAGCATAAAGAGCTATAGACGGGCAAAACAAAGAAATGTTAGTCTACAGGTGGGGGTACCCAAGTTCGAAGCTCCGGGAACCATAGTCTGGAAGTTTTCATAGTGAAAATTCATTGGGGAAGTTCCGAGCAAATCCCCTCACAATATATGCAATTTCAGGCTATATTTTGGGTGGGGTACCCTGGTTCGAGTCTCCGGGAGCCATAGCCTGGGAGTTTTCAGAGTGACCATATTTTGTGGGTATAGGGACCGATAAGCGGGCAATACTCAGAATGTTTTCACGAAAATTCATTGGGGAAGTTTTGGGTATAGGGACCGATAAGCGGGCAATACTCAGAATGTTTTCACGAAAATTCATTGGGGAAGTTTTGAGAAAATCGCGTCCCTGCATGTGCAATATATGACTAAGCGCGAGTCTACAGGTGGGGGTACCCAAGTTCGACGCTCCGGGGGCCATAGCCTGGGAGTTTTCAGAGTGACCATATTTTGTGGGTATAATGTACCATAGACGGGCATTACACAGAAATGTTTTCAAAAAAAATCATTGGGGAAGTTCAGAGCAAATCGCCTCACAATATATGCAATATCAGGCTATATTTTGGGTGGGGTACCCTGGTTCGAGTCGCCGGGAGCCATAGCCTGGGAGTTTTCAGAGTGACCATATTTTGTGGGTATAGGGACCGATAAGCGGGCAATACTCAGAAATGTTTTCACGAAAATTCATTGGGGAAGTTTTGAGAAAATCGCGTCCCCGCATGTGCCATATATGACTAAGCGCGAGTCTACAGGTGGGGGTACCCAAGTTCGACGCTCCGGGGGCCATAGCCTGGGAGTTTTCAGAGTGACCGTATTTTGTGGGTATAATGTACCATAGACGGGCAATACACAGAAATGTTTTCAAAAAAATCATTGGGGAAGTTCCGAGCAAATCGCCTCACAATATATGCAATATCAGGCTATATTTTGGGTGGGGTACCCTGGTTCGAGTCTCCGGGAGCCATAGCCTGGGAGTTTTCAGAGTGACCATATTTTGTGGGTATAGGGACCGATAAGCGGGCAATTCTCAGAAATGTTTTCACGAAAATTCATTGGGGAAGTTTGGAGAAAATCGCGTCCCCGCATGTGCCATATATGACTAAGCGCGAGTCTACAGGTGGGGGTACCCAAGTTCGACGCTCCGGGGGCCATAGCCTGGGAGTTTTCAGAGTGACCATATTTTGTGAGTATAATGAACCATAGACGGGCAATACACAGAAATGTTTTCAAAAAAATTCATTGGGGAAGTTCCGAGCAAATCGCCTCACAATATATGCAATATCAGGCTATATTTTGGGTGGGGTACCCTGGTTCGAGTCTCTGGGAGCCATAGCCTGGGAGTTTTCAGAGTGACCATATTTTGTGGGTATAGGGACCGATAAGCGGGCAATACTCAGAAATGTTTTCACGAAAATTCATTGGGGAAGTTTTGAAAAAATCGCGTCCCCGCATGTGCCATATACGACTAAGCCAGAGTCTACAGGTGGGGGTACCCAAGTTCGACGCTCCGGGGGCCATAGCCTGGGAGTTTTCAGAGTGACCATATTTTGTGGGTATAATGTACCATAGACGGGCATTACACAGAAATTTAAAAAAAAAAAATCATTGGGGAAGTTCCGAGCAAATCGCCTCACAATATATGCAATATCAGGCTATATTATGGGTGGGGTACCCTGGTTCGAGTTTCCGGGTCCCATAGCCTGAGAGTTTTTTTAGAGTGACCATATTTTGTGGGTATAGGGACCGATAAGCGGGCAATACTCAGAAATGTTTTCACGAAAATTCATTGGGGAAGTTTTGAGAAAATCGCGTCCCCGCATGTGCCATATATGACTAAGCGCGAGTCTACAGGTGGGGGTACCCAAGTTCGACGCTCCGGGGGCCATAGCCTGGGAGTTTTCAGAGTTACCATATTTTGTGGGTATAATGTACCATAGACGGGCAATACACAGAAATGGTTTCAAAAAAATTCATTGGGGAAGTTCCGAGCAAATCGCCTCACAATATATGCAATATCAGGCTATATTTTGGGTGGGGTACCCTGGTTCGAGTCTCCGGGAGCCATAGCCTGGGAGTTTTCAGAGTGACCATATTTTGTAGGTATAGGGACCGATAAGCGGGCGATACTCAGAAATGTTTTCACGAAAATTCATTAGGGAAGTTTTGAGAAAATCGCGTCCCCGCATGTGCCATATATGACTAAGCGCGAGTCTCGAGTGGGGATACCCAAGTTCGACGCTCCGGGGGCCATATCCTGGGAGTTTTCAGAGTGACCATATTTTGTGGGTATAATGTACCATAGACGGGCAATACACAGAAACGTTTTCAAAAAAAAAATCATTGGGGAAACTCCGAGCAAATCGCCTCACAATATATGCAATATCAGGCTATATTTTGGGTGGGGTACCCTGGTTCGAGTCTCCGGGAGCCATAGCCTGGGAGTTTTCAGTGACCATATTTTGTGGGTATAATGAACCATAGACGGGCAATACACAGAAATGGTTTCAAAAAAATTCATTGGGGAAGTTCAGAGCAAATCGCCTCACAATATATGCAATATCAGGCTATATTTTGGGTGGGGTTACCTGGTTCGAGTCTCCGAGAGCCATAGCCTGGGAGTTTTCAGAGTGACCATATTTTGTGGGTATAGGGACCGAAAAGCGGGCAATACTCAGAAATGTTTTCACGAAAATTCATTGGGGAAGTTTTGAGAAAATCGCGTCCCTGCATGTGCCATATATGACTAAGCCCGGGTCTACAGGTGGGGGTACCCAAGTTCGACGCTCCGGGGGCCATATCCTGGGAGTTTTCAGAGTGACCATATTTTGTGGGTATAATGAACCATAGACGGGCAATACACAGAAATGGTTTCAAAAAAATTCATTGGGGAAGTTCAGAGCAAATCGCCTCACAATATATGCAATATCAGGCTATATTTTGGGTGGGGTTACCTGGTTCGAGTCTCCGAGAGCCATAGCCTGGGAGTTTTCAGAGTGACCATATTTTGTGGGTATAGGGACCGAAAAGCGGGCAATACTCAGAAATGTTTTCACGAAAATTCATTGGGGAAGTTTTGAGAAAATCGCGTCCCTGCATGTGCCATATATGACTAAGCCCGGGTCTACAGGTGGGGGTACCCAAGTTCGACGCTCCGGGGGCCATAGCCTGGGAGATTTCAGAGTGACCATATTTTGTGGGTATAATGTACCATAGACGAGAAATACACAGAAATGTTTTCAAAAAAATTCATTGGGGAAGTTCCGAGCAAATCGCCTCACAATATATGCAATATCAGGCTATATTTTGGGTGGGGTACCCTGGTTCGAGTCTCCGAGAGCCATAGCCTGGGAGTTTTCAGAGTGACCATATTTTGTGGGTACAGGGACCGATAAGCGGGCAATACTCAGAAATGTTTTCACGAAAATTCATTAGGGAAGTTTTGAGAAAATCGCGTCCCCGCATGTGCCATATATGACTAAGCGCGAGTCTACAGGTGGGGGTACCCAAGTTCGACGCTCCGGGGGCCATAGCCTGGGAGTTTTCAGAGTGACCATATTTTGTGGGTATAATGTACCATAGACGGGCAATACACAGAAATGTTTTCAAAAAAAATGCATTGGGGAAGTTCCGAGCAAATCGCCTCAATATATGCAATATCAGGCTATATTTTGGGTGGGGTACCCTGGTTCGAGTCTCAGGGAGCCATAGCCTGGGAGTTTTCAGAGTGACAATATTTTGTGGGTATAGGGACCGATAAGCGGGCAATACTCAGAAATGTTCTCACAAAAATTCATTGGGGAAGTTTTGAGAAAATCGCGTCCCCGCATGTGCCATATATGACTAAGCGCGAGTCTACAGGTTGTGGTACCCAAGTTCGACGCTCTGGGGGCCATAGCCTGGGAGTTTTCAGAGTGACCATATTTTGTGAGTATAATGTACCATAGACGGGCAATACACAGAAATGTTTTCAAAAAAATTCATTGGGGAAGTTCCGAGCAAATCGCCTCACAATATATGCATTATAAGGCCATATTTTGGGTTGGGTACCCTGGTTCGAGTCTCCGGGAGCCATAGCCTGGGAGATTTCAGAGTGACCATATTTTGTGAGTATAGGGACCGATAAGCGGGCAATACTCAGACATGTTTTCAAGAAAATTCATTGGGGAAGTTTTGAGAAAATCGCGACCCCGCATGTGCCATATATGACAAAGCGCGAGTCTACAGGTGGGGGGTTCCCAAGTTCGACGCTCCGGGGGCCATAGCCTGGGAGTTTTCAGAGTGACCATATTTTGTGGGTATAATGTACCATAGACGGGCAATACACAGAAATGTTTTCAAAAAAATCATTTGGGAAGTTCCGAGCAAATCGCCTCCCAATATATGCAATATCAGGCTATATTTTGGGTGGGGTACCCTGGTTCGAGTCTCCGGGAGCCATAGCCAGGGAGATTTCAGAGCGACCATATTTTGTGGGTATAGGGACCGATAAGCGGGCAATACTCAGAAATGTTTCACGAAAATTCATTGGGGAAGTTTTGAGAAAATCGCGTCCCCGCATGTGCCATATATGACTAAGCGCGAGTCTACAGGTGGGGGTACCCAAGTTCGACGCTCCGGGGGCCATAGCCTGGGAGTTTTCAGAGTGACCATATTTTGTGGGTATAATGTACCATAGACAGGCATTACACAGAAATGTTTTCAAAAAAAAAATCATTGGGGAAGTTCCGAGGAAATCGCCTCACAATATAAATGCAATATTAGGCTATATTTTGGGTGTGGTACCCTGGTTCGAGTCTCCGGGAGCCATAGCCTGGGAGTTTTCAGAGTGACCATATTTTTTGGGTATAGGGACCGATAAGCGGGCAATACTCAGAAATGTTTTCACGAAAATTCATTGGGGAAGTTTTGAGAAAATCGCGTCCCCGCATGTGCCATATATGACTAAGCGCGAGTCTACAGGTGGGGGTACCCAAGTTCGACGCTCCGGGGGCCATAGCCTGGGAGTTTTCAGAGTGACCATATTTTGTGGGTATAATGTACCATAGACGGGCATTACACAGAAATGTTTTCAAAAAAATCATTGGGGAAGTTCAGAGCAAATCGCCTCACAATATATGCAATATCAGGCTATATTTTGGGTGGGGTACCCTGGTTCGAGTCTCCGGGAGCCATAGCCTGGGAGTTTTCAGATTGACCATATTTTGTGGGTATAGGGACCGATAAACGGGCAATACTCAGAAATGTTTTCACGAAAATTCATTGGGGAAGTTTGGAGAAAATCGCGTCCCCGCATGTGCCATATATGACTAAGCGCGAGTCTACAGGTGGGGGTACCCAAGTTCGACGCTCTGGGGGCCATAGCCTGGGAGTTTTCAGAGTGACCATATTTTGTGGGTATAATGTACCATAGACGGGCAATACACAGAAATGTTTTCAAAAAAATCATTGGGGAAGTTCCGAGCAAATCGCCTCACAATATATGCAATATCAGGCCATATTTTGGGTGGGGTACCCTGGTTCGAGTCTCCGGGAGCCATAGCCTGGGAGTTTTCAGAGTGACCATATTTTGTAGGTATAGGGACCGATAAGCGGGCAATACTCAGAAATGTTTTCACGAAAATTCATTGGGGAAGTTTTGAGAAAATCGCGTCCCCGCATGTGCCATATATGACTAAGCGCGAGTCTACAGGTGGGGGTACCCAAGTTCGACGCTCCGGGGGCCATAGCCTGGGAGTTTTCAGAGTGACCATATTTTGTGGGTATAATGTACCATAGACGGGTAATACACAGAAATGTTTTTAAAAAAAATTCAGTGGGGAAGTTCAGAAAAAATCGCCTCACAATATATGCAATGTCAGGCTATATTTTGGGTGGGGTACCCTGGTTCGAGTCTCCGGGAGCCATAGCCTGGGAGTTTTCAGAGTGACCATATTTTGTTGGTGTAGGGAGCGATAAGCGGGCAATACTCAGAAATGTTTTCACGAAAATTCATTGGGGAAGTTTTGAGAAAATCGCGTCCCTGCATGTGCCATATATGACTAAGCGCGAGTCTACAGGTGGGGATTCCCAAGTTCGACGCTCCGGGGGCCATAGCCTGGGGTTTTCAGAGTGACCATATTTTGTGGGTATAATGTACCATAGACGGGAAATACACAGAAATGTTTTCAAAAAAATTCATTGGGGAAGTTCCGAGCAAATGCCCTCACAATATAAATGCAATATCAGGCTATATTTTGGATGGGGTACCCTGGTTCGAGTCTCCGGGAGCCATAGCCTGGGAGTTTTCAGAGTGACCATATTTTGTGGGTATAGGGACCGATAAGCGGGCAATACTCAGAAATGTTTTCACGAAAATTCATTGGGGAAGATTTGAGAAAATCGCGTCCCCGCATGTGCCATATATGACTAAGCGCGAGTCTACAGGTGGGGGTACCCAAGTTCGACGCTCCGGGGGCCATAGCCTGTGAGTTTTCAGAGTGACCATATTTTGTGGGTATAATGTACCATAGACGGGCATTACACAGAAATGTTTTCAAAAAAAATCATTGGGGAAGTTCAGAGCAAATCGCCTCACAATATATGCAATATCAGGCTATATTTTGGGTGGGGTACCCTGGTTCGAGTCTCCGGGAGCCATAGCCTGAGAGTTTTCAGAGTGACCATATTTTGTGGGTACAGGGACCGATAAGCGGGCAATTCTCAGAAATGTTTTCACGAAAATTCATTGGGGAAGTTTTGAGAAAATCGCGTCCCCGCATGTGCCATATATGACTAACCGCGAGTCTACAGGTGGGGGTACCCAAGTTCGACGCTCTGGGGGCCATGGCCTGGGAGTTTTCAGAGTGACCATATTTTGTGGGTATAATGTACCATAGACGGGCAATACACAGAAATGTTTTCAAAAAAATCATTGGGGAAGTTCCGAGCAAATCGCCTCACAATATATGCAATATCAGGCCATATTTTGGGTTGGGTACCCTGGTTCGAGTCTCCGGGAGCCATAGCGTGGGAGTTTTCAGAGTGACCATATTTTGTGGGTATAGGGACCGATAAGCGGGCAATACTCAGAAATGTTTTCACGAAAATTCATTGGGGAAGTTTTGAGAAAATCGCGTCCCCGCATGTGCCATATACAATGTATGACTAAGCGCGAGTCTACAGGTGGGCGTACCCAAGTTCGACGCTCCGGGGGCCATAGCCTGGGAGTTTTCAGAGTGACCCTATTTTGTGGGTATAATGTACCATAGACGGGCAATACACAGAAATGTTTTCAAAAAAATTCATTGGGGATAAGCGGGCAATACTCAGAAATGTTTTCACGAAAATTCATTGGGGAAGTTTTGAGAAAATAGCGTCCCCGCATACCCACAAAATATGGTCAGTCTGAAAACCCCCAGGCTATGGCTCCCGGAGACTCGAACCAGGGTACCCCATCCAAAATATAGCCAGATATTGCATATATTGTGAGGCGATTTGCTCAGAACTTCCCTATGAATTTTTTTGAAAACATTTCTGTGTATTGCCCGTCTATGGTACATTAAACCCACAAAATATGGTCACTCTGAAAACTCCCAGGCTATGGCCACCGGAGCGTCGAACTTGGGTACCCCCACCTGTAGACTCGCTCTTAGTCATATATTGCACATGCTTGGACGCGATTTTCTGAAAACTTCCCCAATGAATTTTTTTGGAAACATTTCTGTGTATTGCCCGGCTGTGGTACATTATACCCACAAAATATGGTCACTCTGAAAACTCCCAGGCTATGGCTCCCGGAGACTCGAACCAGGGTACCCCACCCAAAATATAGCCAGATATTGCATATATTGTGAGGCGATTTGCTCAGAACTTCCCCAATGAATTTTTTTGAAAACATTTCAGTGTATTGCCCGTCTATGGTACATTAAACCCACAAAATATGGTCACTCTGAAAACTCCCAGGCTATGGCCCCAGAGCGTCGAACTTGGGTACCCCCACCTGTAGACTCGCTTTTAGCCATATATTGCACATGCGGGGACGCGATTTTCTCAAAACTTCCCCAATGAATTTTCGTGAAAACATGTCTGAGTATTGCCCGCTTATCGTCCCTATACCCACAAAATATGGTCACCCTGAAAACTCCCAGGCTATGGCTCCCGGAGACTCGAACCAGGGTACCCCACCCAAAATATAGCTAGATATTGCATATATTGTGAGGCGATTTGCTCAGAACTTCCCCAATGTATTTTTTTTGAAAACATTTCTGTGTATTGCCCGTCTATGGTACATTAAACCCACAAAATATGGTCACTCTGAAAACTCCCAGGCCATGGCCCCCGGAGCGGCGAACTTGGGTATCCCCACCAGTAGACTCGCTCTTAGTCATATATTGCACATGCGGGGACGCGATTTTCTAAAATACTTCCCCAATGAATTTTCGTGAAAACATTTCTGTGTATTGCCCGTCTATGGTACATTAAACCCACAAAATATGGTCACTCAGAAAACTCCCAGGCTATGGCTCCCGGAGACTCGAACCAGGGTACCCCACCCAAAATATAGCCAGATATTGCATATATTGTGAGGCGATTTGCTCAGAACTTCCCCAATGAATTTTTTTGAAAACATTTCTGTGTATTGCCCGTCTTAAACCCACAAAATATGGTCACTCTGAAAACTCCCAGGCTATGGCCACCGGAGCGTCGAACTTGGGTACCCCCACCTGAAGACTCGCTCGTAGTCATATATTGCACATGCGGGGACGCAATTTTCTGAAAACTTCCCCAATGATTTTTTTTGAAAACATTTTTGTGTATTGCCCGTCTGTGGTACATTTTACCCACAAAATATGGTCACTCTGAAAACTCCCAGGCTATGGCTCCCGGAGACTCGAACCAGGGTACCCCACCCAAAATATAGCCAGATATTGCATATATTGTGAGGCGATTTGCTCAGAACTTCCCCAATGAATTTTTTTGAAAACTTTCTGTGTATTGCCCGTCTATGGTACATTAAACCCACAAAATATGGTCACTCTGAAAACTCACAGGCTATGGCCCCCGGAGCGTCGAACTTGGGTTCCCCCACCTGTAGACTCGCTCTTAGTCATATATTACACATGCGGGGACGCGATTTTCTCAAAACTTCCCCAATGAATTTTTTTGAAAACATTTCTGTGTATTGCCCGTCTGTGGTACATTATACCCACAAAATATGGTCACTCTGAAAACTCCCAGGCTATGGCTCCCGGAGACTCGAACCAGGGTACCCCACCCAAAATTTAGCCAGATATTGCATATATTGTGAGGCGATTTGCTCAGAACTTCCCCGATGAATTTCTTTGAAAACATTTCTGTGTATTGCCCGTCTATGGTACATTAAACCCACAAAATATGGTCACTCTGAAAACTCACAGGCTATGGCCCCCGGAGCGTCGAACTTGGGTATCCCCACCTGTAGACTCGCTCTTAGTCATATATTGCACATGCGGGGACGCGATTTTCTCAAAACTTCCCCAATGAATTTTTTTGAAAACATTTCTGTGTATTGCCCGTCTGTGGTACATTATACCCACAAAATATGGTCACTCTGAAAACTCCCAGGCTATGGCTTCCGGAGACTCGAACCAGGGTACCCCACCCAAAATATAGCCAGATATTGCATATATTGTGAGGCGATTTGCTCAGAACGTCCCCAATTAATTTTTTTGAAAACATTTCTGTGTATTGCCCGTCTATGGTACATTAAACCCACAAAATATGGTCACTCTGAAAACTCCCAGGCTATGGCCCCCGGAGCGTCGAACTTGGGTACCCCCACCTGTAGACTCGCTCTTAGTCATATATTGCACATGCGGGGACGCGATTTTCTGAAAACTTCCCAAATGAATTTTTTTGAACATGTTCTATAAAAGGGTTATCCTTTGGAAGCAAGGACTGCACCACAGAACTGAAAAATATGGAGTGTACCTGTTTTCTTGGCCAAACTAGCTAGTTTCGGCCAGTTAGGCCTCATAGGCCTCATCAGTAACCCTCATATATTTTAAAAATTCCTATATGGGATCAATGATCCCAAAGGACAAGAAAATACAATCTACACTATGGTATCGTTATCAAAGTTAAACTGACAAACGATGACATGTATGTCAAAAATACTTATAATGCATGAAGTAAGTGACTGTACTAATCCTGTTATCAAGGTATTTGGAACGCAATACGAATTCGATAGCAGTTTTGCGTACAGTTTCTTTAAAAATGTATTTGGCATTAATGTTATCTATCATGCAACGATTTTTCTACGTCTATGCCGCAAGGTCAAAGTCGTACTTAGAGGCTAAAGAGGTCCCAAACTTAACATGGTCAGTCACAGTCTTAATTGTAAATTGATTTTAGATTACTTTGCATAATTTTTAACTCTAATGAGACGTTTATCGGGTGCAAAACGCAGGCCAGTAACTATTTTGTCTTATTAAAGGTAGTAATAATACGCACAACGTGTACGAAACTTATTCAAGGTCCGTTCTGTCTTATTTCTATATCGATTTTAGTATCTTTGCAGAAGTGTTAACCTTTAACTTACCGTGTCTCGCAAAACTTGAGTAAGTATCTTCAAGGCTAGTGTGGTTATTACATGTCGAAGGTGACCGAAATGTTAACATGCTAAATAGCTTTCTCATTTCTAGAGAGAAATATAAATATTTGGCAGAAATTTTAACCATCAGGAGTCGATTTATGGCCGGCGCGATTCATGATTCGTACCTCCACGATAAAGGACATGTTGACACCTAAAACTATCAATGACTCCCTTACTTCTATGGTTTATCAACCGTTCTTGCAGAAAACTTTTCCGTGATGAGATAAGTGCTGCTTGAAAAGTAGAAGTAAAACAAAGATCAGGAATTGATACAATTAACCCACTCCACCCACAAAAGACACCAAAGGGAAAGAAATACAAACATTAAGCGACCAGACCATAATGGAAACCTAAACAAAGGAAGGCCATAAGGACAGTTACTTTCCCACAAAATGGCCATATGGCCATCCAAAACCAAAAGACACAAGTGACACACACAGAAAGCAACAAACAACAACATAAATAAATCGCCACAGAAGAGCCGCCATGGAACGGTCAGTGGAAGATTTCCACTGGGGGGCTTAAATCGATTTTACGTGGCCACAATCCTCGCCCTTACTTCCGTCGCGATTTAGACAAATAATTTGTTCAGTGCGCATGAAGGCCTCCTAACTCATCAGTGCAACATCTCCGTGAACACAAAAATCAAAGAACCACAGAGGTGAGACAACGGTGAGGACTCGACAGCAAGAAACCACTGAAATGCTGGAGCAAAAGAAAACCAACAGTTAGACTCCGATGAGCCCGACCAGAGACAGAGCATCAGGCACCAACCGACATTATCTCTCTAATTTTCAATAAGCCTTTACGTTGGAGCCGTCATAGAATGTGAGGCCTGACCCACCGGCGTGCAATTAAAGAGGGAAGCAAAGTTGCCAACCGTGATTGGGTTAACTACCATGCATGCAGTCTGTCGTATAATATCCGTGTTGTACCCAATTTTTTTATATCGAAGAATGATTTTACGAAATTGGGTGCTGAAGTCATTGCGGTTATATATTTTTCTGAATTTATATACTAAGTCACCATAAAATTCGGGTTCCGATAGACCTTGTTGCAGAAGAGATTTAAGTCCAATATTGAATTTTGAAATTAAATCAGAATGGCGTCTATAAAATTTTGAAAAGGCTTTGCGTTGTTTATGGAACCGATAACCCTGATTAAGGAGTTTAGCCGTTAATAATTTATTACGAGTGTTGAAGTCAGTTACATGACTACACACTCTAGCAAATCGAATTAATTGCGAAATATAAACGCCATGGGATGGCGCACGAGGAACATCACCATCCAAAAAAGGAAAATTTACAATCTCAAAATCAAAGTCATCGCGTTTATCATAAATTTTGCACGAAACAAATCCATCTTCAATAGATAGATGTAAATCCAAAAACGGGGCCTCGGTATCAGAAGAATTTGCTTTATTCAACTGAAGTTCTAGGGGGTAAATCTGACTGATCAAACCATCAAAATAGGTATTATCAATATTTAATAAATCATCTAAATATCTAGAAGTAGAGCTAAAAGCTTCAATAATTTCAGATTGGTTATCAATGGAAAGCGACAAAATGAAGTCTCTTTCATAACAATACAAGAACAGATCAGCCACAAGAGGTGCGCAATTAGTACCCATCGGAATACCCACAATTTGTCTAAATAACTTACTACCGAATCTAATATAAATATTGTCAAGTAGAAAGATGAGGGCATCACACACTTTCTGACATGACCAAAGTGTATAATTCTTATGCTCTTTAGAAGTGAAAAATGCATTTCTGACATTACATGCAAGATAGAGAGAATCTTCTCTGTGAAAAGCCCATTCAATTAAATCATTAAGCTTTTCTTTTACAAGATTATGAGGAAGTGTAGTGTAAAGAGTGGAACCCGGTTCCATATTTCTAAAGTCAATATCGTATTTACAGGTCCGAACTTAAAAGTAGAAGTAAAACAAAGATCAGGAATTGATACAATTAACTTACTCCACCCATAAAAGACACCAAAGGGAAAGAAATACAAACATTAAGCGACCAGACCATACTGGAAACCTAAACAAAGGAAGGCCATAAGGACAGTTACTTTCCCACAAAATGGCCATATGGCCATCCAAAACCAAAAGACACAAGTGATACACACAGCAAGTAACAAACAACAACATAAATAAATCGCCACAGAAGAGCCGCCTTGGAACGGTCAGTGGAAGATTTCCACTGGGGGGCTTAAATCGATTTTACGTGGCCACAATCCTCGCCCTTACTTCCGTCGCGATTTAGACAAATAATTTGTTCAGTCCGCATGAAGGCCTCCTAACTCATCAGTGCAACATCTCCGTGAACACAAAAATCAAAGAACCACAGATGTGAGACAACGGTGAGGACTCGACAGCAAGAAACCACTGAAATGCTGGAGCAAAAGAAAACCAACAGTTAGACTCCGATGAGCCCGACCAGAGACAGAGCCTGTTATTTCAGGATTCAAGTTCTTTGTTTGTTTTGTTTGATTTGAGGTTTAACGTCCCCGTCAACACAGTATATGACATTTTGGAGACGTGACTTCCAGTTTTATGGGACTTTTACCTGACATTGAGATGAAATGACATCTGAATTAGATTAATCATAAGAAATGAAGTTAAAAATGCGACCAGAACAGGCGAACCCTCGCTTACAAAGCAAGTGCTCTACCGACTGAGCTATCCGGACGCTGATAACATATCTTCATCTTCGAAGTTTGATAAACTTAGTTAATAAACAGCACTCCCTGTTGCCAAATGAAACCAGTAAGGGTTATTGGCGCTGACTCGCACCGCTTTGTCTGGGCAGGCTTAGTCTTTGTTTAGTCTTCACGCGGACTAAACAAAATTAGTGGTTATACCGTGACAGAATTAAGGGCGAGGATAATGGCCATGTAAAATCGATTAAAGCCCCCCCCCCCCCCCCCCCCAACCCTTGGAATTCTTTCCAATGCCCGTTCCAAGGCGGTTCTTATGTGGCGGTTTATTTATGTTATTATTTGTTGCTTATTGTGTGTGTCACTTGTGAATTTAGATGGCCATTAGGACATTTTATGGGAAAGTAACTGTCCTTTTTGCCGTCCTTTGTTTAGGTTTCCATTGTGGTCTAGTCGCTTCGTGTTTGTGTTCCTTTCCGTTTGTGTCTTTGATGGATGGAGTAAGTCAATTTTATCGATTCCTGATCTTTGTTTTACTTCTACTTTCTAGATCCTCTAAGCGATTTGCCAGAACTCATGCGCGGTCGAATTCAGCTCTGTGTGGAAGCATCATGCACCCCATCTGTTTCTTAAAGCCCCGATGGGCGGGGTGGCGGTTTCAAATCATTTCGTAGAAACTTAAACTATCATGATACGCGGAAATCGAAAATATGTAACTACAATGTCAAAGAGGTACTAAGAGTTCAAACGTCTCCCAAAATTAAATACGGTCAATACTTTTTAAATTACTTGGCAGAATTGGTAAACATCTTGAGACGATGTTTTACAGGCGAAACCCAGATACAGACGTGCAGGCGTACTAAGAGGTCAAATAAACAAGGTTTTTTTCGAGTCCAGTCACTAACTTTCCTATTTTTGATGCATTTGAGCTAAGTCGGCAACAATGTTAAGCACTATGTGATGATTGTTCGTGCGGACCAAGGTCTTTGTGTCTAATGCCAAGGTTATTCTTATTCTAAAATGATCTTTTTTCCATGTCTGGTTAATAACTTCTTTATTAATGGATTGGATTTTTCGTTTGTCTCTCACTGTGTGCTTAAGCCCAAAACTTGAATTTATTTTCAGGTAAGTCATCCGTGTTTTTCGGTCGCTTTTCTAATCAAAATTATTCTCATTTCAGTCTGGCAGATACCTACATTGAACAGGTCTTCGCAGTAGAAGCACTCTATGCAGTAGTTGAGGCTATCACAGGCGACAGTTATGAAGACGCGGATAAGGAGTGTACTTTGACTGAGTTAAAGTCTTTGAATAAGGCACTTACTGATGCCCTCAACATTGGTATGAGCAATACTATTGAATATATTAGTTTCACCATTTAAATTGATACAGAAATGATCATGAAACGATACAGTGAGATCCAGTTACATCTCCGAAATTTAAATATCGAAGATCATAACATAATATTGTACTTTATTTATCAAATCACAAATCGCAAAAACAAACAATTACATAAATAAACCGCCACAGAAGAACCGCCTTAAATTATACTAATTTATTTTAGTTCGATTGCGACGAAAGCTTCCAAGCTTATTGAATTGCTCTCGAACACACATTCCAGATGTTTACACGCGCGTGAGAGAGGGCAGTGACTTTATTCACCACTGCTACCCATTTACACCTGGGTGGAGTGGGGCAGTGTCATAATGTGTCTTATGGAGTCCATGTCTGTTGGTCTGAACATTCAAATTTGCCACTTGTAGTGGGTTGTGTTGTGTTTCCTTCCTGTTTGATGTAATTGGCGTTTGTAATTTTAAATTTTATTCTATTCATTATGTGTGTTTATACATCTTTTGTTCCGCATTATTCTTTGAGTCACCACCTGTTTGGGAAAGAGCTGCATGACTCGGGGAATAAGTTGTCTCTATTGTAAATTGATGTAATTTTATGTTTCACTTTCCCTTGTGATGTTTTGGATATGATGTGGGATCTGATTGTATCAGTTCCTGATCATTTCGCCTTTTTTCAATTTTGCCCACGGACACACCTTGATAGCGGTGGCCGGATTCGAACGCCTTGGAACGGTCAGTAGAAAGAATGTTATTGTTTGTTACTTATTGTGTGTATCACTTGTGTCTTTTTAATTAAGATTGCCATTTGGCCATTTTGTGGGAAAGTAACTGTCCTTATGGCCTTCCTTGGTTTAGGTTTCCATTATGGTCTGGTCGCTTCGTGTTTGTGTTTCTTTCCCTTTGTTGTCTTTGGTTGATGGAGTAAGTTAATTGTACCGATTCATGGTCTTTGTTTTACTTCTACTTAACATTTAAATTACAGTTCTATATTGTAGCACACAAATAGAAGAAACCAGCTTACTTTATGGTAAGCTATTATTGGACTGTTATAAATCAGGGCAATGTGTCAAAGGCAAACACAAAGGAGGTTAATGCATATTTTTAAAATCTTCACCGTTAAGAAATCCAGCGGTCGATACGCTCCCTTCAGATATCTTAATGGTGAATATTTTAAAAACAGACAATAACCTTTACAAGGATATTAAAGCGATACGTACTTTCAAAGACGAAAATTAACAAGTATGTATTGTGACAAAACAACCGCCTTAAGCTGATACTTGAAAAATTACAGTCGGGGGCTTCGATTTAAGCACCCCAGTGGAATTTAATTGTATATATTTCTGATCATTACATTCACTTCTGTTTTTAAATCGATCAAAAAAACAAAACAAAAAAAAAAAAACAGAAAGACTCCGAAGGGCACGACTGGATACAGAAACCTTAATTGATGCATTCATATTTTTCGGCATTTAAGGCAAGACATATAACCTATTAAGTACTCTTTATTTTCGATTGATATTTTTCTACAGGTCCAAAGAAAAAAAGCAGAATTTCAAGACAGGATGACAAGAAAAGAAAGAAACTGAAGTCACATATATGAATACCATGAAATAGTCCTTGTGTTCATGTTCTTCACTTTTTATCCCCCGACCGGATAGGTTCGGGGGATATAGCGATCAGCCTGGCGTCCGTACGTCCGTCCGTCCGTCCGTCCGTAGACGCAACCTTGTGATGGCCATAACTCCTATACCCTTTGAGATTCATTGATGGTTATTGGCAGAATTGTTCACAAGGCCGAGACGGTGTGTCATGCGCAAGAAGCAGAACTCTGGATACCATACTTTTTTAGTTATCTCCCCTTTTAATAAAATAGAATGACTACTTTGTGATGGCCATAACTCCAATACCCTTTGAGATATATTGATGGTACCTGGCACAGTTGTTCACAAGGCTGAGACGGCGTGTCATGCACAAGAACCACAACTCTGGTTGCCATGGTTTTGGAGTTATCTCCCCTTCCAATAAAATAGAGTGACAACCTTGTGATGGCCATAACTCCTATACCCTTTGAGACTCATTGATGGTTCTTGGCACATTTGTTTACAAGGCTGAGATGGTGTGTCATGCGCAAGAACCAGAACTCTAGATGACATACTTTTTTAGTTATCTCCCCTTATAATAAAATAGAATGACTACTTTGTGATGGCCATAACTCCAAAACCCTTTCAGATATATTGATGGTACCTGGCACAGTTGTTCGCAAGGCTGAGACGGCGTGTCATGCACAAGAACCACAACTCTGGTTGCCATGGTTTTGGAGTTATCTCCCCTTCCAATAAAATAGAGTGACAACCTTGTGATGGCCATAATTCCAATACCCTTTAAGATATATTGATGATACCTGGCACAGTTGTTCACAAGGCTGAGAAGGTGTGTCATGCACAAGAACCACAACTCTGGGTGCCATGTTTTTTATGTTATCTCCCCTTCCAATAATATAGAATCACTA
Source organism: Lucinisca nassula (assembly GCA_963580285.1). NCBI lineage: Eukaryota > Metazoa > Mollusca > Bivalvia > Lucinida > Lucinidae > Lucinisca > Lucinisca nassula. The sequence continues at coordinate 113,285,333 of OY757024.1, forward strand.
CCTTGTGATGGCCACATCTCCAACACTCTTTGAGATATATTGATGATACTTGGTACAGTTGTACACGAGGTTAAGCAGGTGTGTCACGTGCAAGAACCACAACTCTGGGTGCCCTGATTTTTTAATTATCTCCCCTGACAATATAACCTTGTGATGGCCATAACTCCAATACCCTTTGAGATATATTGATGGTAGTTGGCACAATTGTATACAACGTTGAGACGGCCCTTCATGCCTAAGAACTACAACTCTGGGTGCCATGATATTTGAGTTATCTCCCCTTCCAATATAACAGTATGACAACCTTGTGATCATCGTACCTACAATACCATTTGAGACATATTTGTGGTACTTAATGAAGATGTACATGAGGTTAAGCAGGTGTGTCATGCTCAAGAATTACAACTCTGGGTGCTCTGGTTTTTTAGTTATCTCCCCTGGCAATATAACCTTGTGATGGCCATAACTCCAACACCCTTTGAGATATATTGAAGGAACTTGGCACAATTGTATACAAGGTACAGAAAGGATGTCATGTGCAAGAACCACACGTGTTGGTGCTGTGGTATTTGAGTTATCTACCCTTCCAATATAACTGTTTGACCAGCTTGTGATCACCATATCTCCAATACCTTTTGAAACATATCGATGGTACTTTGAACAGAAATACACGAGCTTAAGCAGGCATGTCATGCGCAAGAACCACATTTCTGAGTGCCCTGGTTTTTTAGTTATCTCCCCTGAGAGTATAATCTTGTGATGGTCATAACTGCAATACTTTTGCGATATATTGCGGGTTTAATTCTGTTGCACTTTCTATTGGTGAACAATCTTCTGAAGGCCATATTGGCTTTTGGTCGGGGGATTTGCCATCTCTTCCGATGGCTATTTTTACATATAGTAATCTTGTTCTGGGACGTTTATCTAAGACTGAATTGTGCTGTATCTGTATATCTGTATATCATTAATCCGATTCTCAACTAAATGGACATCATCATAAGAACAATTATAAAGTTGTTTATAACGCCGTTGCCTTTAGGTGCTAACAGAATAAATTACATATTGAAAATCTACTTTAAGTTATAGTGATAGTATGCTCAACGAGACATAAGCAGTTTACAATTTCTAGGTAGGCGGAATATCATAACTGGCTTGTAGTATGACAATCCCGCCCACTTCCGCTCTGCAGATGTCAGCTTCTTCATTTTGTAACCGGACAGTGTGGTGTGTGGATACATCAGAAATTGTCTTATTCATTTATTTATTTGTGTATATATATAAAGGGGGAAATGAGGCAAAACATCAAACAAAAAAAACTACTCGGTGGCACTGGATCCGATAACTGGATACAATTATGATTTGGGGTTAGTATAAGGTTGGATATAATCACAAACAGTGCAAACAAAATAAATGAAAAACTAAGCGCTTTCGGCTTTCGCCTTCTTCAGAGTTTTTAACATCTGAAGAAGGTGAAAGCCGAAAGCGCTTAGTTTTTCATTTATTTTGTTTGCACTGTTTGTGATTATAACCAACCTTATATATATTTGTTTCTAAGGGATTTGTTTATGTATTATTTTGTTTGATTTGAGGTTTAACATCCCCGAACAATATTTAGGTCCTTTTGGAGACGCTACTTACAATTTTGTGGGACTTTTACTCGACATTTAGATCAAATGACATCTCAAGTCCTGTCGCCCAATGAAACTAATAAGGTTTGTAAGCATGGACGGGCAGACTCGCAGCAACTTTCCTGGTCAGGCTTAGACCTTCTAAACGGGCTACCAGTAATAATGTGCGGTTGGTATCAGCTTTGCGTGGTAGCATCGTGCAGTCCAATCTATTTCTCCAAGCTCCGATGGGCGGGTTTTTTTTCATTGTTTTATTAATTGTCAAGGGGAAGAGGGTAAGGCAAACGCTTTCAGGTAACGCTATTGGTTTAATTGGGTGGCAGGGCTTAGATGTCATTTCATCACAGTTTTGGGTACAAGACCTACAAAACCGAAAGCAACGTCTCCTACATGATCAATACAATGTTGTCGGTGACAATACAGTGTTAAACCTCTTCGAAATCAAACAAACCAACTATCGTGAAAAGAAGTGTAATTTTGCTAGGTAAATATGTCAAGGTGACACTATAAAAGTACAGGCGAACTATTGTTTCGAAATTTTTATTTCCGTAGGAAGGGGGTACAACAACTTCCGAAATTGGGAACTTATTGTACGCTTTTTGCTCCGCCTTTTGCAGCTACAGTGGTTTCTAATCTCCGCCCAGAGTTTATTGTTCTGTATCGAAATTATTTCAGCATCATTTCAAAGAGAAAATCAGATAGTCATACTACAAGTTGTGAAACTGTTTCAGAAAATACAGATAGAGGCATATTTCATTCTCGTTTAAAGTTATACTGGAGGAAGAGTCTATTTCTTCTCTTAATTTGGCTTTCAGTTTGTTTCGATATATAGTCATCGTTCCAATAATGAACATGATTGTTTGAAAGATTCCATATTTGGAGAAACTGGTATATGAGGAATTGCTTAGAAGTTCAATATTAATGTGTGTGTACTTAATATTGTGATATTAATGGCTGTGAATATAATGATATGTAGAAATAAAGAAAATGCAGATCACCATAAGAAGAATTACACTGTTGCAGTTAACTTACATATGGTAATTATTCTTCTGATAATCTAGCTGTAGTGTTGAAACCGATTTAGAGAATACAGGCACATTATATTTTATGTGAAATTTATACTTGAGGGAGTGCCTTTTTCCTCCTTAGCTTACCTTACAGTTTCAGCTGGTAATGAGTCTTTGATAAAATTATAAACAATCTTTGCTAAACGATTCTATAATTGAAGACGTTGGAATGTGTGGAATTAGCAACTGTGTGCTTTCTTATCTCGGAGCTGTGTACGCAAGTTTTGTTTCCTTTATATTTGCTCCGCTTGTATGTAGTCAGTAAACAATATTACCCATGAACTATTTGACAGTATTTTTATTGTTGCCAATTGGTTTCAGATCTTGCGGTCATAAAGATCATATACTGGTTAGCAAAAACACAACTACCATTAAACAATCCTTGTGTGAATATTGTTTACTTTTTACGTATAATAAGCTTGTTTTGGGACATTTTTTAAAACTGAATTGTGCTTGGTTCTGTATAGCACTATTCCGATTTACAACAAAATGCTCACCATCATAAGAGCAATTACAATGTTGTTTATAATGTCGTTGCTATAGGTATTATCATCATTAATGCTATATTGTTATTGTTCTTCTGATGATAAACCTGTTGTAAAAAACTTTTTAGAAAATACAGATAGAGGCACATTTCATTCTCCTTTAAGGTTTTACTGGGAGAAGTGTCTAAATCTGTATTTATTTCAGCTTCCAGTTTCATCCGATATGTAGTCTACGATCCAATAATGAACATTTTTTTAAACATTCCATAGTTCGAGAAACTGGAATATGAAGGATTGCTTTAAGAAGTTCAGTTTAAATGTGTTTATACTTAGTCTTGTGAAAATTAGTTTTGTGATACAAATGGGTGTGTACGCCACTTTTTCCTCACATGTGCCGCTCGAATTTAGATGTATATGTAAACTTTTTGTAGAAATTAGACAAAATATATGTTCCCTTATCTGTATTTCAAAAATCCGGTTCACAACTAAATGCAGAACATCATAAGAACAATTACAATGTTTTTATAACGTCGTTGCAGCTGACGCTTATATCTGCTACTTTCATATTGTAACTGTTCTTCTGAAGATCTACCTGTAATGTTGAAACCGATTAACAATATGCAGGCACATTTGATGCAAGGTTAAATTTCTCCTGGAAGAAGTCCCTTTTTTCACCTTAGTTTACTTAACATGAACATTCTTTGCAAAAAGATTCCATAATTGAAGACACTTGAATAAGAGAAATTCAGAAAATCATGTCGTGCACTACTCTGTGCTTTCTTATCCTGCAGCTATGTACGAAGTATCTTTCCCTACATTTTGCTGCGCATATATGTAATCAGTAAACAACATTAGCACATTCACTAATTAATAGGATTTTTAATGTTGCCAAACGGTTTCAGAACTGGAGGTCATGAAGATCTGAAACTGGTTAGCAATAATAAAAATACCATTAAAAAGTCCTTGGGTTAATGTTGTTACTTTTTACATATAACAATCTTGTTTTGGGACGTTTGTCTAAAACTGAATTGTGCCTGTATCTATATATCGCTAATCCGATTCACAACTAAATGTACATCATCATAAGAACAATTACAATTTTTTTATAATTACGTTGCTTTAGTTGCTAACAGCATAGATTCCATATTGTAATTGTTCGTCTGATGATCTACGTTTAGTAATAAAGCTGTTTTAGAAAATACAGATTCAGGCACATTTCATTCTCGTTCAAAGTTATACTTGTTGAGGTGTCTATTTCTTTTCTAATTTCAGCTTCCAGTTTGATTCGAAATGTAGTTTAGATCCAATTATGAACATTATTTTTTTTAAGGATTCCATGTTTTGAGAAACTTGAATATGAGAATTGCTTTAAGAAGTTCATTTTATATGTGTGTATACTTAATCTTGTGATATTAATATTTGTTTATATAAAGATATGTAGAAATGCAACAATAAATGTACCCGTACCTGTTTTTTTTTTTCTAAATCCGGTTCACAACTAAATGGAGAGCACCAAAAGAACAAATACAATCTTTTATAACGTCGTTGCAGTTGACGCTAATATCTTAACTTACATATTAAAATTGTTCTTCTCATAATATACCTGTTTTGTTGAAACCGATTTAGAGAATGCAGACACATGTAATGTTATGTGAAATTTGTACTGAAGGGAGTGCCTTTCTCATCCTAATTGTAGCTTACAGTTTCATCTGGTATGGAGTCTTCGCTAAAATATTTAACATCATTTGCTAATAGATTCCATCATTGAAGAAATTGTAATATAAGGAATTCATAAAATTCTGTTGAACACTACTGTGTGCTTTTTATCGTGTAGCTGTGTACGCAAGTCTATTCCCTTAATTTTTTCTGTGCATATATGTAATCAGTAAACTACATTAGCACATGCAATATTTTATGGCATTTTAATTGCTGCCAGCCGGCTTCAGATCTTGAGGTCATGAATATCTGAAATCGGTAAACAATAAAAAAAATCATTATAGCAGTCCTTGTGTTCATGCTGTTTACTTTTTACATATAACAATCTTTTTTGGGGGGACATTTGTATAAGTCTCAATTGTGCCTGGTTCTGTATATCAATAATCCGATTCACAACTAAATGTTCATCATCATAAAAACAATTACCATGTTGTTTATAACGCCATTGCCTTAGGTGCAAATAGCATTAATTCCATATTGTTATTGTTCTTCTGATGATCTACTTTCAGTAATGAATCTTTTTTAGAAAATGCCGATAGAGGCAAATTTCATTGTCGTTTGAAATTATACTGGAGGAAGGGTATATTTCTTTCCTTAATTTAGCTTCCAGTTTCATCCGATATGTAGTCTTCGATCCAATAATGAACATTATTGTTGGAAAGAGTCCATAATTGGAGAAACTGGAATATGAGGAATTGCCTTAAGAAGTTCAATTTTAATGTGTGTATACTTAATCATGTGATTTTAATGGCTGTGTACGCCAGGTTTTCCTCACATGCCGCTCGTATTTAAATGCGTATATAAAGATATGTGAAATAAAAAAATGTCACCGTACCTAAATTTTCTAAATGTGGTTCACAATTACATGCAGATCATCATAAGAACAATTACATTGTTTTTATATCGTCTTTGCAGTTGGCGCTTATATCTTTACTTCCATATTGTATTTGATCTTCTGACGATGTACGTGTACACTACGTGTAGTGTTGAAACCGATTAAGGAAAACAGGCTATTTTCATACTAGGTTAGATTTTTGCTGGAAAGAGTGCATTTTCCCTCCTTATTGTAACTTACAGTTTCATCTGGTATGGAGTCTTCGATAATAATAATAATAAACGTTGAAAAAACTGGATATATTATCAGTAAAGAACATTACCATATGTGCTATTTAATAATATTTTGTTGTTGCCAGTCGGTTTCAGATCTTGAGGTCATGAAGATCTGAAACCGGTAAGCAATGATAAAAATACCATTAAACAGTACTTGTGTTGATGTTGTTTACTGTTTACATATAACAATGTTGTTTTGGGACATTTGTCTAAGTCTGAAATGTGCCTGTTTCTGTATATCACTAATCCGATTCACAGTAAAATGAACATCATAAGAACAATTACAATGCTGTTGCTTTGGTTGTTAACAGCATTAATTCCATATTGTAAATGTTCTTCTGATGATCTACTTTTAGAAGTGAACCCGTTTTAGAACATAGAGATACAGGCACATTTCATTTTCTATATGTTTATAAGTTCGATGGCTTCATACGTTCAAAATATACACATAAAGCCGGTTTGAATGATTTAATAAATCTTTGAAAGAATGTAAATTGAATTGTTTATTTATAGCCAATTATATTCTCATATCCAGCATTAGCTAAAGTTTGTTCTAAGGCTGTTTTAGGCCGGGGTTTTAAGGAAACCTGTAGTCTGGATAGGCTAAACTTTGTTGCATATAAGACCACTTTACAATTCCATAACGAGGCTGTCACTTCTAACAATTTTTTTATATATGTGAAATCTTGGGTCTAATAGTAGGAGAATAGTTCAGAAGTAAGGGCTGGGAATACAGCAACGTAAATCGATTTATATCCCGAGTGGAAGTATGTTTACTTACAATGTGGTTCTTCTGTGGATATTTGTGTAATTGTTTGTCACTTATTATATGTATCTCCTTTTTTATGTTGGATAGCAAGTTGGCCAGTTTGTGGGAAAGTAGCCATCCTTTTGGCTCTCCTATGCTGTTGTTTCCATTGTGGTCTGGTTACCTTGTGTTTTTGCTTCTTTCCATTTGGGTCTCTTGTGAGGGTGTAAATGAATTGCATCAATTCCTGATCATTGCTTTGTTTCTATGTTCATGAAACTTTGTGTACTGGTTTGCACGTTTAAGACGCAGTTGGCACAACTGGCCGATGTCTACTTTACATATAAATTACAGTACTATATTGAAGCCACCCAAAGCTACTTACAGATCCATGTATGGCATGTCTGCCTCTTATAACAAAGAAATGCACTGTGGTAAACCTAAGCTTAACATTTAAATTACAGTACCATATTGGAGCACTCCCAAGCTACTTAAAGATCTATGTATGGCAAATCTGCCTCTTATAAAAATGCACTGGGGGAAACCCCAAGTTACTTAAAGATCAATGTATGGTATGTCTGCCACCAAAAATAAAGAAAAGCACTGGGGCAAACCCCAAGCTATTTAAGATCCATGTATGGCACATCTGCCCCTTATAATACAGAAATGCACTGGAGTAAACCCAACCTACTTAAAGATGCATGTATGGCATGTCTGCCTCCAAAAATAAAGAAAAGCATTGGGACAAACCCCAAGCTACTTAATGATACATGTATGACATATCTGCCTCTAACACTTCATAAAATGCACTGGGGCAAACACCAAGCTTCTCGTCGTTCAACATTCTAATTATCATTTAAATTACAGTACTATATTGGAGTAATTTCATGCTACTTAAATATCCATTTATGGCATATCTGCCACCAATAATAAAGACATGTACTGGGGCAATCCCCAAGCTATTTAAGATCCATGTATGGCACATCTGCCCCTTATAATACAGAAATGCACTGGAGTAAACCCAACCTACTTAAAGATGCATGTATGGCATGTCTGCCTCCAAAAATAAAGACATTCACTGGGGCAAAGCCCAAGCTACGTAATGATACATGTATGGCATATCTGCCTCTAATAATAAAGAAAAGCATTGGGACAAACCCCAAGCTACTTAATGATACATGTATGGCATATCTGCCTCTAACAATTCATAAAATGCACTGGGGCAAACACCAAGCTTCTCGTCGTTCAACATTCTACTTATCATTTAAATTACAGTACTATATTGGAGCAATTTCATGCTACTTAAAGATCCTTGTATGGTATGTCTACCCCTAATAATAAATATAATCCACTGGGGCAACCCCAGGCTACTTAGTGATCTATGTATGGTATATCTACCCTTAATAATAAATATAATCCACTGGGGCAACCCCAGGCTACTTAGTGATCTATGTATGGTATATCTACCCTTAATAATAAATACACTTGGGCAAACCCCAAACTACTTAATGATACATGTATGGCATATTTGCCTCTAATAATACAAAATACAATGGGGCAAACCCCAACCTACTAAAAGATCCATGCATGGCATGTCTGCCTCCAATAATAAGGAAATGGACTGGGGCAAACCCCAAGCTACTTAATGATCCATGTATGGCGTATCTGCCTCTAATAATAAAAAAATGCACGGGGTCAAACTCCAAGCTTCTCGTCGTGCAACATTCTACTTATCATTTAAATAACAGTTCTGTATTTGAGCAATCCTAAGCTACGTGAAGATCTATGTATGGCATATCTGCCTCCAATAATAAAGAAATGCACTGGGCAAACCCAAAGCTACTTAAAGGTCCATGTATGGGATGTCTGCTCCTAATAATAAACAAAATGCACTGGAACAAACCCAAAGTTACTTAATGATACTTGTATGGCACATCTGCCCTTTATAATAAAGAAATGCACTGGAGTAAACACGACCTACTTAAAGATGCATGTATGGCATGTCTGCCTCCAAAAATAAAGAAATGCACTGGGGCAAACCCGAAGCTACGTAATGATACATGTATGGCATATCTGCCTCAAATAACAAAGAAATGCACTCGGGTAAACACCCAAGCTACTTTACTATATATGTATGGCAAATATGCATCTAACAATTAAAAAAATGCACTGGGGCAAACTCCAAGCTTCTCGTCGTTCAACATTCTACTTATCATTGAAATAACAGTGCTATATTGGAGCATTTTCATGCTACTTGAGGATCCATTTATGGCATATCTGCCTCCAATAATAAAGAAACGCATTGGGACAATCCGCAAGCTACTTAATGATACATGTATGGCATATCTGCGTCCAATAATAAAGAAATGCACTGGGGCAAACCCCAATCTACTTAATGATACATGAATGGCATATCTGCCTGCAATAATAAAGAAATGAACTGGGGCAAACCCCAAGCTACTTTATGATCCACGTATGTTACATCTGCCTCTAATAATAAAGACATGTACTGGGGCAAACCCCCAGCTACGTAATGATACATGTATTGCATATCTGCCTCTTGTAATTAAGAAATGTACTGGGGCAATCCCCAAGCTACGTAATGATACATGTATGGCATATCTGCCTCGAATAATAATGAAATGTACTGGGGCAAACCCCAATCTTCTTAATGATACATGTATGATATATCTGCCTCTAATAATAAAGAATTGCACTGGGGCAAACCCTGAGCTACGTAATGATACATGTATGGCATATCGGCCTCTAATATTAAGGAAATGTACTGGGGCAAACCCCAAGCTACATACTGATACATGTATTGCATATCTGCCTGCAATAATAAAGAAATGTACTGGGGCAAACCTCAAGCTACTTACTGATACATGTATGGCATATCTGCCTCTTATCATAAAGAAATGTTCCTGGGCAAACCTCAAACTACTTACTGATACATGTATTGCATATCTGCCTCTAATAATAAAGAAACGCACTGGGGCAAACCTCAAGCTACTTACTGATACATGTATGGCATATCTGCCTCTTATAATAAAGAAATGTACTGGGGCAAACCTCAAACTACTTACTGATACATGTATTGCATATCTGCCTCTAATAATAAAGAAATGTACTGGGGCAAACCCCAAGCTTCTTTATGATACATGTATGACATATCTGCTTCTAATAATAATGAAATGCACTGGGGCAAACCCCAAGCTTCTTTATGATCCATGTATGGCATATCTGCCTCTTATAATGAAGAAATGCACTGGGGCAAACCCCAAGCTTCTTTATGATCCATGTATGGCATATCTGCCTCTTATAATAAAGAAATGTACTGGAGCAAACCCCAAGCTACTTAATGATACATATATGGCATATCTGCCTGCAATAATAAAGAAATGAACTGGGGCAAACCCCAAGCTACTTTATGATCCACGTATGTTACATCTGCCTCTAATATTAAAGAAATTTACTGGGGCAAACCCCAAGCTACGTAATGATACATGTATTGCATATCTGCCTCTTGTAATTAAGAAATGTATTGGGGCAATCCCCAAGCTACATAATGGTACATGTATGGCATATCTGCCTCTAATAATAATGAAATATACTGGGGCAAACCCCAATCTTCTTAATGATACATGTATGATATATCTGCCTCTAATAATAAAGAATTGCACTGGGGCAAACCCTGAGCTACGTAATGATACATGTATGGCATATCGGCCTCTAATAATAAGGAAATGTACTGGGGCAAACCCCAAGCTACGTAATGATACATGTATGGCATATCTGCCTGGAATAATAAAGAAATGTACTGGGGCAAACCTCAAACTACTTACTGATACATGTATTGCATATCTGCCTCTAATAATAAAGAAACGCACTGGGGCAAACCTCAAGCTATTTACTGATACATGTATTGCATATCTGCCTCTAATAATAATGAAACGAACTGGGGCAAACCTCAAGCTACTTACTGATACATGTATTGCATATCTGCCTCTAATAATAAAGAAATGTACTAGGACAAACCCTAAGCTTCTTTATGATACATGCATGACATAGCTGCTTCTAATAATAATGAAATGCACTGGGGCAAACCCCAAGCTTCTTTATGATCCATGTATGGCATACCTGCCTCTTATAATGAAGAAATGCACTGGGGCAAACCCCAAGCTTCTTTATGATCCATGAATGGCATATCGGCCTCTTATAATAAAGAAATGTTATGGAGCAAACCCCAAGCTACTTAATGATACATGTATGGCATATCTGCCTGCAATAATAAAGAAATGAACTGGGGCAAACCCCAAGCTACTTTATGATCCACGTATGTTACATCTGCCTCTAATAATAAAGAAATGTACTGGGGCAAACCCCAAGCTACGTAATGATACATGTATTGCATATCTGCCTCTTGTAATTAAGAAATGTACTTGGGCAATCCCCAAGCTACGTAATGATACATGTATGGCATATCTGCCTCTAATAATAATGAAATGTACTGGGGCAGACCCCAATCTTCTTAATGCTACATGTATGATATATCTGCCTCTTATAATAAAGAATTGCACTGGGGCAAACCCTGAGCTACGTAATGATACATGTATGGCATATCGGCCTCTAATAATAAGGAAATGTACTGGGGCAAACCCCAACCTACGTAATGATACATGTATGGCATATCTGCCTGCAATAATAAAGAAATGTACTGGGGCAAACCTCACATTACTTACCGATACATGTATGGTATGTCTGCCTCTTATAATAAAGAAATGTACCTGGGTAAACCTCAAACTACTTACTGATACATGTATTGCATATCTGCCTCTAATAATAAAGAAACGCACTGGGGCAAACCTCAAGCTACTTACTGATACATGTATGGCATATCTGCCTCTTATAATAAAGAAATGTACTGGGGCAAACCTCAAACTACTTACTGTTACATGTATAGCATATCTGCCTCTAATAATAATGAAACGCACTGGGGCAAACCTCAAGCTACTTACTGATACATGTATGGTATATCTGCCTCTTGTAATAAAGAAATGCAATGGGGCAAACCCCAAGCTACGTAATGATACATGTATTGCTTATCTGCCTCTAATAATAAAGAAATGCACTGGGGCAAACCCCAAGCTTCTTTATGATACATGCAAGACATAGCTGCTTCTAATAATAATGAAATGCACTGGGGCAAACCCAAAGCTTCTTTATGATCCATGTATGGCATATCTGCCTCTTATAATGAATAAAGGCACTGGGGCAAACCCCAAGCTTCTTTATGATCTATGAATGGCACATCTGCCTCTTATAATAAAGATATGTACTGGAGCAAACCCCAAGCTACTTAATGATACATGTATGGCATATCTGCCTACAATAATAAAGAAATGAACTCGGGCAAACCCCAAGCTACTTTATGATCCACGTATGTTACATCTGCCTCTTATAATAAAGAAATGTACTGGGGCAAACCCCAAGCTACGTTATGATACATGTATTGCATATCTGCCTCTTGTAATTAAGAAATGTCCTGGGGCAATCCCCAAGCTACGTAATGATACATGTATGGCATATCTGCCTCTAATAATAATGAAATGTACTGGGACAAACCCCAAGCTACGTAATGATACATGTATGGCATATCTGCCTCTTATAATAAAGAAATGTAGTGGGGCAAACCCCAAGCTTTCTTTTTAATGATACATGTATGATATATCTGTATCTAATAATAAAGAATTGCACTGGGGCAAACCCTGAGCTACGTAATGATACATGTATGGCATATCGGCCTCTAATAATAAGGCAATGTACTGGGGCAAACCCCAAGCTACGTAATGATACATGTATGGCATATCTGCCTCTTATAATAAAGAAATGTAGTGGGGCAAACCCCAAGCTACTTAATGATACATGTATGGCAAATCTGCCCGCAATAATAAAAAATGTACTGGGGCAAACTCAAAGTTACGTAATGATACATGTATGGAATATCTGAGTCTAATAATAAAGAAATGTACTTGGGCAAACCCCAAGCTACTTAATGATACATGTATGGCATATATGCCTCTTATAATAAAGAAATGTACTGGGGCATAAGCCCAAGCTACTTAATGATACATTTTTGGCATATCTGCATCTAATAATAAAGAAATGTACTGGGGCAAACCCCAAGCTACTTTATTATCCATGTATGGCATATCTGCTTTTTATAAAAAGAAGTAATGCACTGGGTCAAACCCCAAGCTACTTACTGATACATGTATGGCATATCTGCCTCTTATAATAAAGAAATACACTGGGGCAAAGCTCAAGCTACTTAATGATACATGTATGGCATATCTGCCTGCAATAATAAAGAAATGCACTGGGGCAAGCCCCAAGCTACGTAATGATACATGTATGGAATATCTGACTCTAATAATAAAGAAATGTACTGGGGCAAACCCCAAGCTACTTTATTATCCATGTATGGCATATCTGCTTTTTATAAAAAGAAGAAATGCACTGAGTCAAAACCCAAGCTACTTACTGATACATGTATGTCATATCTGCCTCTTATAATAAAGAAATACACTGGGGTAAACCTCAAGCTACTTAATGATACATGTATGGCATATCTGCCTGCAATAATAAAGAAATGCACTGGGGAAAGCCCCAAGCTACGTAATGATACATGTATGACATATCTACCTCTTATAATAAAGCAATGTACTGGGGCAAACCCCAAGCTACTTAATGGTACATGTGTGGCAAATCTGCCAACAATAATAAAGAAAATGCACTGGGGAAACCCCCAAGCTACGTAACGATACATGCATGGCATATCTGCCTCTAATAATAAAGAAATGTTCTGGGGGCAAAACCCCAAGCTACTTACAGATACATGTATGGCACATCTGCCTGCAATAATAAAAAAATGCACTGGTGACCGCTTTATGATACATGTATGTCGTATCTGCCTGTTATAATAGAGAAATGTACTGGGGCAAACCCCAAGCTACTTGATGATCCATGTATGGTATATCTGCCTCTAATAATAAAGAAATGTACTAGGGCAAACTCCAAGCTACGTAATGATACATGTATTGCATATCTGCCTCTTATAATAAAGAAATGCACTGGGGCAAACCCAAAGCTACTTATGATACCTGTATGGCATATCTGTCTCTAATAATTATGAAATGTACTGGGGCAAACCTCAAGCTACTTACTGATACATGTATGGCATATCTGCCTCTTATAATAAATAAATGTACTGGGGCAAACCTCAAGCTACTTACTGATACATGTATTGCATATCTGCCTCTAATAGTAAAGAAACGCACTGGGGCAAACCTCAAGCTACTTACTGATACATGCATGACATATCTGCTTCTTATAATAAAGAAACGGACTGGGGCAAACCTCAAGCTACTTACTGATACATGTATGGCATATCTGCCTCTTATTATAAAGAAATGCACTGGGGCAAACCTCAAGCTACTTAATGATACATGTGTGGCATATCTGCCTGCAATAATAAAGAAATGTACTGGGGCAAGCCCCAAGCTACGAAATGATACATGTATGGCATATCTACCTCTTATAATAAAGCAATGTACTGGGGCAAACCTCAAGCTACTTAATGATACATGTGTGGCAAATCTGCCCCCAATAATAAAGATATGCACTGGGGCAACCCCCAAGCTACGTAACGATACATGCATGGCATTTCTGCGTCTGATAATAAAGAAATGTACTGGGGCAAACCCCAAGCTACGTAATGATACATGTATGGCATATCTGCCTCTTATAATAAAGAAATGTACTGGGGCAAACCCAAAGCTACTTAATGATACATGTATGGCAAATCTGCCCGCAATAATAAAAATGTACTGGGGCAAACCCAAAGCTACGTAATGATACATGTATGGAATATCTGACTCTAATAATAAAGAAATGTACTGGAGCAAACCCAAAGCTACTTAATGATACATGTATGGCATATCTGCCTCTTATAATAAAGAAATGCACTGGTGCAAACCCCAAGCTTCTTTATGATCCATGTATGGCGTATATCTTATAATAAAGGAATGTACTAGGGCAAACCCCAAGCTACTTAATGATACATATATGGCGTATCTGCCTGCAATAATAAAGAAATGTACTGGGGCAAACCCAAAGCTACCTACGAATACATGGCATATCTTCCTCTCATAACAAAAGAAATGTATTTGGGCAAACCCCAAGCGACGTAATGATACATGTCTGGCATATCTGCCTCTAATAAGAAAGAAATGTACTGGGGCAAACCCCAAGCTACTTTATGATACATTTTTGGCATATCTGCCTCTAATAATAAAGAAATGTACTGGGGCAAACCCCAAGCTACTAAATGATACATGTATGGCATATCTGCCTCTTATAATAAAGAAATGCACTGGGACAAACCCCAAGCTAGTTTATGATACATGTATGGCATATCTGCCTCTTATAATACAGAATGTAATGGGGCAAACCAAAAGCTACTTTATGATCCATGTAGGCATATCTGCTTTTATAAAAAAAAACAGAAATGCACTGGGTCAAACCCCAAGCTACTCAATGATACATGTATGGCATATCTGCCTGCAATAATAACGAAATGCACTGGGACAAACCCCAAGCTAGTTTATGATACATGTATGGTATATCTGCCTCTTATAATAAAGAAATGTAATGGGGCAAACCCCAAGCTACGTAATGATACATGTATGGCATATCTGCCTCTAATAATAAAGAAATGTACTGTGGCAAACCCCAAGCTACGTAATGATACATGTATGGCATATCTGCCTGCAATAATAAAGAAATGTACTGGGGCAAACCTCAAGCTACTTACTGATACATGTATGGCAACTCTGCCTCTTATAATAAAGAAATGTACTGGGGCAAACCTCAAATAATTTACTGATACATGCATTGCATATCTGCATCTAATAATAAAGAAATGCACTGGGGCAAACCCTGAGCTACGTAATGATACATGTATGGCATATCTGCCTCTAATAATAAGGAAATGTACTGGGGCAAACCCCAAGCTACGTAATGATACATGTATGGCATATCTGCCTGCAATAATAAAGAAATGTACTGGGGGCAAACCTCAAGCTACTTACTGATACATGTATGGCATATCTGCCTCTTAAAATAAAGAAATGTACCTGGGCAAACCTCAAACTACTTACTGATACATGTATTGCATATCTGCCGCTAATAATAAAGAAACGCACTGGGGCAAACCTCAAGCTACTTACTGATACATGTATGGCATATCTGCCTCTTATAATAAAGAAATGTACTGGGGCAAACCTCAAACTACTTACTGATACATGTATTGCATATCTGCCTCTAATAATAAAGAAACGCACTGGGGCAAACCTCAAGCTATTTACTGATACATGTATTGCATATCTGCCTCTAATAATAAAGAAACGCACTGGGGCAAACCTCAAGCTACTTAGTGATACATGTATGGTATGTCTGCCTCTTGTAATAAAGAAATGCACTGGGGCAAACCCCAAGCTACGTAATGATACATGTATTGCATATCTGCCTCTAATAATAAAGAAATGTACTGGGGCAAACCCTAAGCTTCTTTATGATACATGTATGACATATCTGCTTTTAATAATAAAGAAATGCACTGGGGCAAACCCCAAGCTACTTTATGATCCATGTATGGCATATCTGCCTCTTATAATGAAGAAATGCACTGGGGCAAGTCCCAAGCTTCTTAATGATCCATGTATGGCATATCTGCCTCTTATAACTAAGAAATGTACTGGGGCAAACCTCAAATAATTTACTGATACATGCATTGTATATCTGCATCTAATAATAAAGAAATGCACTGGGGCAAACCCTGAGCTACGTAATGATACATGTATGGCATATCTGCCTGCAATAATAAAGAAATGTACTGGGGCAAACCTCAAGCTACTTACTGATACATGTATGGCATCTCTGCCTCTTATAATAAAGAAATGTACTGGGGCAAACCTCAAATAATTTACTGATACATGCATTGCATATCTGCATCTAATAATAAAGAAATGCACTGGGGCAAACCCTGAGCTACGTAATGATACATGTATGGCATATCTGCCTCTAATAATAAGGAAATGTACTGGGGCAAACCCCAAGCTACGTAATGATACATGTATGGCATATCTGCCTGCAATAATAAAGAAATGTACTGGGGGCAAACCTCAAGCTACTTACTGATACATGTATGGCATATCTGCCTCTTAAAATAAAGAAATGTACCAGGGCAAACCTCAAACTACTTACTGATACATGTATTGCATATCTGCCGCTAATAATAAAGAAACGCACTGGGGCAAACCTCAAGCTACTTACTGATACATGTATGGTATATCTGCCCCTTATAATAAAGAAATGTACTGGGGCAAACCTCAAACTACTTACTGATACATGTATTGCATATCTGCCTCTAATAATAAAGAAACGCACTGGGGTAAACCTCAAGCTATTTACTGATACATGTATTGCATATCTGCCTCTAATAATAAAGAAACGCACTGGGGCAAACCTCAAGCTACTTAGTGATACATGTATGGTATATCTGCCTCTTGTAATAAAGAAATGCACTGGGGCAAACCCCAAGCTACGTAATGATACATGTATTGCATATCGGCCTCTAATAATAAAGAAATGTACTGGGGCAAACCCTAAGCTTCTTTATGATACATGTATGACATATCTGCTTATAATAATAAAGAAATGCACTGGGGCAAACCCCAAGCTACTTTATGATCCATGTATGGCATATCTGCCTCTTATAATGAAGAAATGCACTGGGGCAAACCCCAAGCTTCTTAATGATCCATGTATGGCATATCTGCCTCTTATAATAAAGAAATGTACTGGAGCAAACTTCAAACTACTTAATGATACATGTATGGAAAATCTGCCTGCAATAATAAAGAAATGCACTTGGGCAAACTCCAAGCTACGTAATGATACATGTATGGCATATCTGCATCTAATAATAAAGAAATGTACTGGGGCAAACCTGAAGCTACTTAATGATACATGTATGGCATATCCGCCTCTTATAATGAAGAAATACACTGGGGCAAACCCCAAACTTCTTTATGATCAATGTATGTCATATCTGCCTCTTATAATAAAGAAATGTACTGGGGCAAACCCCAAGCTACTTAGTGATACATGTATGGCAAATCTGCCTGCCATAATAAAGAAAAGCACTCGGGCAAACCCCAAGCTTCGTAATGATACATGTATGGCATATCTGCCTCTAATAATAAAGATATGTACTGGGGCAAACTCCAAGCTACTTAATGATACATGTATGGCATATCTGCCTCTTGTAATAAAGAAATGCACTGGGGCAAATCCCAAACTTCTTTAAAATCATGTATGGCATATTTGCCTCTTATAATAAAGAAATGCACTGGGGCAAACCCCAAGCTTCTTTATGATCCATGTATGGCTTATCTGCCTCTTATAATATAGAAATGTACGGGGGCAAACCCCAAGCTACTTAAGGATACATATATGGCATATCTGCCTGCAATAATAAAAACATGTACTGGTGCAAATCCCAAGCTTCTGTATGATCCATGTATGTCATATCTGCCTCTTATAATAAAGAAATGAACTGGGGAAACCCCCAGGCTTCTTTATGATCCATGTATGGCCTATCTGCTTCTTATAATAAAGAAATATACTGGGGCAAACCCCAAGCTACTTAATGATACATGCATTGCATATCAGCCTCTAATAATAAAGAAATGTACTGGGGCAAACCCCAAGCTTCTTTATGATACATGTATGACATATCTGCCTCTAATAATAAAGAAATGCACTGGGGCAAACCCCAAGCTACGTTATGATACATGTATGGCATATCTGCCTCTTATAATAAAGAAATGTACTGTGGCAAACCCCAAGCTACGTAATGATACATGTATTGCATATCTGCCTGCAATAATAAAGAAATGTACTGGGGCAAACCTCAAGCTACTTACTGATACATGTATGGCATCTCTGCCTCTTATAATAAAGAAATGTACTGGGGCAAACCTCAAATAATTTACTGATACATGCATTGCATATCTGCATCTAATAATAAAGAAATGCACTGGGGCAAACCCTGAGCTACGTAATGATACATGTATGGCATATCTGCCTGCAATAATAAAGAAATGTACTGGGGCAAACCTCAAGCTACTTACTGATACATGTATGGCATCTCTGCCTCTTATAATAAAGAAATGTACTGGGGCAAACCTCAAATAATTTACTGATACATGCATTGCATATCTGCCTCTTAAAATAAAGAAATGTACCTGGGCAAACCTCAAACTACTTACTGATACATGTATTGCATATCTGCCGCTAATAATAAAGAAACGCACTGGGGCAAACCTCAAGCTACTTACTGATACATGTATGGCATATCTGCCTCTTATAATAAAGAAATGTACTGGGGCAAACCTCAAACTACTTACTGATACATGTATTGCATATCTGCCTCTAATAATAAAGAAACGCACTGGGGCAAACCTCAAGCTATTTACTGATACATGTATTGCATATCTGCCTCTAATAATAAAGAAACGCACTGGGGCAAACCTCAAGCTACTTAGTGATACATGTATGGTATATCTGCCCCTTGTAATAAAGAAATGCACTGGGGCAAACCCCAAGCTTCTTAATGATCCATGTATGGCATATCTGCCTCTTATAATAAAGAAATGTACTGGAGCAAACACCAAACTACTTAATGATACATGTATGGCAAATCTGCCTGCAACATTAAAGAAATACACTGGGGCAAACCCCAAGCTACGTAATGATACATGTGTGGCATATCTGCCTCTAATAGTAAAGAAATGTACTGGGGCAATCCCCAAGCTTCTTAATGATCCATGTATGGCATATCTGCCTCCCCAGCCAGCAAAGAATGCCGGGCCATCGTCGGGCCGATAGCGGTACGACGTGGCAACGTCGAACCGCTATCGGCCTGACGTTGGCCCGCTGTTGTGTGCTGACAGGGTCTTATAATAAAGAAATGCACTGGGGCAAACCCCAAGCTTCTTTATGATCTATGTATGGCATATCTGCCTCTTATAATAAAGAAATGCACTGGGGCAAACCCCAAGCTTCTTTATGATCTATGTATGGCATATCTGCCTCTAATAATAAAGAAATGTACTGGGGCAAACCCCAAGCTACTTAATGATACATGTATGGCAAATCTGCCTGCAATAATAAAGAAATGCACTGGGGCAAACCCCAAGCTTCTTTATGATCCATGTATGGCTTATCTGCCTCTTATAATATAAAAATGAACTGGGACAAACCCCAAGCTACTTAATGATACATATATGGCATATCTGCCTGGAATAATAAAAACATGTACTGGTGCAAACCCCAAGCTTCTTTATGATCCATGTATGGCATGTCTGCCTCTTATAATAAAAAAATATACTGGGGCAAACCCCAAGCTACTTAATGATACATGTATGGCAAATCTGCCTGCAATAATAATGAAATGCTTTGGGACAAACCCCAAGCTACGTAATGATACATGTATGGAATATCCGCCTCTAATAATAAAGAAATGTACTAGGGCAAACCCCAAGCTACTTAATGATACATGTTTGGCATATCTGCCTCTAATAATAAAGAAATGTACTTGGCAAACCCCAAGCTACTTAATGATACATGTATGGCATATCTGCCTCTTATAATAAAGAAATGTACTGGGGCAAACCCCAAGCTACGTTATGATACATGTATGG
The DNA here is from genome assembly GCA_963580285.1 of Lucinisca nassula. Classification (NCBI taxonomy): domain Eukaryota; kingdom Metazoa; phylum Mollusca; class Bivalvia; order Lucinida; family Lucinidae; genus Lucinisca; species Lucinisca nassula. The sequence continues at coordinate 113,305,916 of OY757024.1, forward strand.
CATATCTGCCTCTAATAATACTGAAATGTACTGGGGCAAACCCCAAGCTACTTACTGATACATGTATGGCATATCAGCCTCTTATAATAAAGAAATGCACTGGGGCAAACCCCAAGCTTCTTTATGATCTATGTATGGCATATCTGCCTCTTATAATAAAGAAATGTACTGGGGCAAACCCCAAGCTACTTAATGATACATGTATGGCAAATCTGCCTGCAACATTAAAGAAATACACTGGGGCAAACCCCAAGCTACGTAATGATACATGTGTGGCATATCTGCCTCTAATAGTAAAGAAATGTACTGGGGTAATCCCCAGGCTTCTTAATGATCCATGTATGGCATATCTGCCTCGATCTTATAATAAAGAAATGCACTGGGGCAAACCCCAAGCTTCTTTATGATCTATGTATGGCATATCTGCCTCTTATAATAAAGAAATGCACTGGGGCAAACCCCAAGCTTCTTTATGATCTATGTATGGCATATCTGCCTCTAATAATAAAGAAATGTACTGGGGCAAACCCCAAGCTACTTAATGATACATGTATGGCAAATCTGCCTGCAATAATAAAGAAATGCACTGGGGCAAACCCCAAGCTTCTTTATGATCCATGTATGGCTTATCTGCCTCTTATAATATGGAAATGTACTGGGGCAAACCCCAAGCTACTTAATGATACATATATCGCATATCTGCCTGGAATAATAAAAACATGTACTGGTGCAAACCCCAAGCTTCTTTATGATCCATGTATGGCATGTCTGCCTCTTATAATAAAGAAATATACTGGGGCAAACCCCAAGCTACTTAATGATACATGTATGGCAAATCTGCCTGCAATAATAAAGAAATGCACTGGGGCAAACCCCAAGCTTCTTTATGATCCATGTATGGCTTATCTGTCTCATATAATATAGAAATGTACTGGGACAAACCCCAAGCTACTTAATGATACCTATATGGCATATCTGCCTGGAATAATAAAAACATGTACTGGTGCAAACCCCAAGCTTCTTTATGATCCATGTATGGCATGTCTGCCTCTTATAGTAAATATACTGGGGCAAACCCCAAGCTACTTAATGATACATGCATGGCAAATCTGCCTGCAATAATAAAAAAATGCTTCGGGACAAACCCCAAGCTACGTAATGATACATGTATGGAATATCTGCCTCTAATAATAAAGAAATGTACTGGGGCAAACCCCAAGCTACTTAATGATACATGTTTGGCATATCTGCCTCTAAAAATAAAGAAATGTACTTGGCAAACCCCAAGCTACTTAATGATACATGTACAGCATATCTGCCTCTTATAATAAATAAATGTACTGGGGCAAACCCCAAGCTACTTAATGATACATGTTTGGCATATCTGCCTCTAAAATAAAGAAATGTAATTGGCAAACCCCAAGCTACTTAATGATACATGTATGGCATATCTGTCTCTTATAATAAAGAAATGTACGGGGTCAAACCCGAAGCTACTTACTGATACATGTATGGCATATCAGCCTCTTTTAATAAAGAAATGCACTGGGGTAAACCCCAAGCTTCTTTATGATCTATGTATGGCATATCTGCCTCTTATAATAAAGAAATGTACTGGGGCAAACCCCAAGCTACTTAATGATACATGTATGGCAAATCTGCCTGCAACATTAAAGAAATGCACTGGGGCAAACCCCAAGCTACGTAATGATACATGTGTGGCATATCTGCCTCTAATAGTAAAGAAATGTACTGGGGCAATCCCCAAGCTTCTTAATGATCCATGTATGGCATATCTGCCTCGATCTTATAATAAAGAAATGCACTGAGGCAAACCCCAAGCTTCTGTATGATCTATGTATGGCATATCTGCCTCTTATAATAAAGAAATGCACTGGGGCAAACCCCAAGCTTCTTTATGATCTATGTATGGCATATCTGCCTCTTATAATAAAGAAATGCACTGGGGCAAACCCCAAGCTTCTTTATGATCTATGTATGGCATATCTACCTATAATAATAAAATAATGTACTGGGGCAAACCCCAAGCTACTTAATGATACATGTATGGCAAATCTGCCTGCAATAATAAAGAAATGCACTGGGGCAAACCCCAAGCTTCTTTATGATCCATGTATGGCTTATCTGCCTCTTATAATAAAGAAATGCACTGGGGCAAACCCGTAGCTTCTTTATGATCTATGTATGGCATATCTGCCTCTTATAATAAAGAAATGCACTGGGGCAAACCCCAAGCTTCTTTATGATCTATGTATGGCATATCTACCTCTAATAATAAAATAATGTACTGGGGCAAACCCCAAGCTACGTAATGATACATGTATGGCATATCTGTCTCTAATAATAAAGATATGTACTGGGGCAAACCCCAAGCTACTTAATGATACATATATGGCATATCTGCCTCTTATAATAAAGAAATGCACTAGGGCAAACCCCAAGCTTCTTTATGATCCATGTATGGCATATCTGCCTCTTATAATAAAGATATGCACTGGAGCAAACCCCAAGCTTCTTTATGATCCATGTATGGCTTATCTGCCTCTTATAATATAGAAATGTACTGGGGCAAACCCCAAGCTACTTAATGATACATTTATGGCATATCTGCGTGCAATAATAAAAACATGTACTGGTGCAAACCACAAACTTCTTTATGATCCATGTATGTCATATCTGCCTCTTATAATACAGAAATGAACTGGGGCAAACCCCAAGCTTCTTTATGATCCATGTATGGCATGTCTGCCTCTTATAATAAAGAAATATACTGGGGCAAACCCCAAGCTACTTAATGATACATGTATGGCAAATCTGCCTGCAATAATAAAGAAAAGTTTTGGGACAAACCCCAAGCTACGTAATGATACATGTATGGCATATCTGCCTCTAATAATAAAGAAATGTACTGGGGCAAACCCCAAGCTACTTAATGATACATGTTTGGCATATCTGCCTCTAATAATAAAGAAATGTACTTGGCAAACTCCAAGCTACTTAATGATACATGTATGGCATATCTGCCTCTTATAATAAAGAAATATACTGGGGCAAACCCCAAGCTACGTAATGATACATGTATGGCATATCTGCCTCTAATAATAATGAAATGTACTGGGGCAAACCCCAAGCTACTTACTGATGCATGTATGGCATATCTGCTTCTTATAACAAAAACATGTACTGGTGCAAATCCCAAGCTTCTTTGCGATCCATGTATGGCATATCAGCCTAATACAATAAAGAAATGTACTGGGGCAAACCCCAAGCTATTTTATGATCCATGTATGGCTTATCTGCCTCTTATAATAAAGAAATCTACTTGGGCAAACCCCAAGATACTTAATGTTACATGTATGGCATATCTACCTCTTATAATAAAGAAACTATCTGGGGCAAACCCCAAGCTTCTTTATGATCTATGTATGGCATATCTGCCTGTTATAATAAAGAAATGTACTGGGGCAAACCCCAAGCTACTTAATGATACATGTATGGCAAATCTGCCTGCAACATTAAAGAAATACACTGGGGCAAACCCCAAGCTACGTAATGATACATGTTTGGCATATCTGCCTCTAATAGTAAAGAAATTAACTGGGGTAATCCCCAAGCTTCTTAATGATCCATGTATGGCATATCTGCCTCCCCAGCCAGCAAAGAATGCCGGGCCATCGTCGGGCCGATAGCGGTACGACGTGGCAACGTCGAACCGCTATCGGTCCGACGTTGGCCCGCTGTTGTGTGCTGACAGGGTCTTATAATAAAGAAATGCACTGGGGCAAACCCCAAGCTTCTTTATGATCTATGTATGGCATATCTGCCTCTTATAATAAGGAAATGCACTGGGGCAAACCCCAAGCTTCTTTATGATCTATGTATGGCATATCTGCCTCTTATAATAAAGAAATGCACTGGGGCAAACCCCAAGCTTCTTTATGATCTATGTATGGCATATCTGCCTCTAATAATAAAGAAATGAACTGGGGCAAACCCCAAGCTACTTAATGATACATGTATGGCAAATCTGCCTGCAATAATAAAGAAATGCACTGGTGCAAACCCCAAGCTTCTTTATGATCCATGTATGGCTTATCTGCCTCTTATAATATGGAATTGTACTGGGGCAAACCCCAAGCTACTTAATGATACATATATGGCATATCTGCCTGGAATATTAAAAACATGTACTGGTGCAAACCCCAAGCTTCTTTATGATCCATGTATGGAATGTCTGCCTCTTATAATAAAGAAATATACTGGGGCAAACCCCAAGCTACTTAATGATACATGTATGGCAAATCTGCCTGCAATAATAAAGAAATGCACTGGGGCAAACCCCAAGCTTCTTTATGGTCCATGTATGGCTTATCTGCCTCTTATAATATAGAAATGTACTGGGACAAACCCCAAGCTACTTAATGATACATATATGGCATATCTGCCAGCAATAATAAAGAAATGCACTGGGGCAAACCCCAAGCTTCTTTATGATCCATGTATGGCTTATCTGCCTCTTATAATAAAGAAATATACTGGGGCAAACCCCAAGCTACTTAATGATACATGTATGGCAAATCTGCCTGCAATAATAAGGAAATGCTTTGGGACAAACCCCAAGCTACGTAATGATACATGTATGGAATATCTGCCTCTAATAATAAAGAAATGAACTGGGGCAAACCCCAAGCTACTTAATGATACATGTCTGGCATATCTGCCTCTAAAAATAAAGAAATGTACTTGGCAAACCCCAAACTACTTAATGATACATGTATGGCATATCTGCCTCTTATAATAAATAAATGTACTGGGGCATACCCCAAGCTACTTAATGATACATGTTTGGCATATCTGCCTCTAAAAATAAAGAAATGTACTTGGCAAACCCCAAGCTACTTAATGATACATGTATGGCAAATCTGCCTGCAATAATAAAGAAATGCACTGGGGCAAACCCCAAGCTTCTTTATGGTCCATGTATGGCTTATCTGCCTCTTATAATATAGAAATGTACTGGGACAAACCCCAAGCTACTTAATGATACATATATGGCATATCTGCCAGTAATAATAAAGAAATGCACTGGGGCAAACCCCAAGCTTCTTTATGATCTATGTATGGCATATCTGCCTCTTATAATAAAGAAATGTACTGGGGCAAACCCCAAGCTACTTAATGATACTTGTATGGCAAATCTGCCTGCAACATTAAAGAAATGCACTGGGGCAAACCCCAAGCTACGTAATGATACATGTGTGGCATATCTGCCTCTAATAGTAAAGAAATGTACTGGGGCAATCCCCAAGCTTCTTTATGATCTATGTATGGCATATCTGCCTCTTATAATAAAGAAATGCACTGGGGCAAACCCCAAGCTTTTCTTATGATCTATGTATGGCATATCTGCCTCTTATAATAAAGAAATGCACTGGGGCAAACCCCAAGCTTCTTTATGATCTATGTATGGCATATCTGCCTCTTATAATAAAGAAATGCACTGGGGCAAACCCCAAGCTTTTCTTATGATCTATGTATGGCATATCTGCCTCTTTTAATAAAGAAATGCACTGGGGCAAACCCCAAGCTTCTTTATGATCTATGTATGGCATATCTGCCTCTAATAATAAAGAAATGTACTGGGGCAAACCCCAAGCTACTTAATGATACATATATGGCAAATCTGCCTGCAATAATAAAGAAATGCACTGGGGCAAACCCCAAGCTTCTTTATGATCCATGTATGCCTTATCTGCCTCTTATTATATGGAAATGTACTGGGGCAAACCCCAAGCTACTTAATGATACATATATGGCATATCTGCCTGGAATAATAAAAACACGTACTGGTGCAAACCCCAAGCTTCTTTATGATCCATGTATGGCATGTCTGCCTCTTATAATAAAGAAATATACTGGGGCAAACCCCAAGCTACTTAATGATACATGTATGGCAAATCTGCCTGCAATAATAAAGAAATGCACTGGGGCAAACCCCAAGCTTCTTTATGATCCATGTATGGCTTATCTGCCGTTTATAATATGGAAATGTACTGGGGCAAACCCCAAGCTACTTAATGATACATATATGGCATATCTGCCTGAAATAATAAAAACATGTACTGGTGCAAACCCCAAACTTCTTTATGATCCATGTATGGCATGTCTGCCTCTTATAATAAAGAAATATACTGGGGCAAACCCCAAGCTACTTAATGATACATGTATGGCAAATCTGCCTGCAATAATAAAGAAATGCACTGGGGCAAACCCCAAGCTTCTTTATGATCCATGTATGGCTTATCTGCATCGTATAATATAGAAATGTACTGGGACAAACCCCAAGCTACTTAATGATACATATATGGCATATCTGCCTGGAATAATAAAAACATGTACTGGTGCAAACCCCAAGTTTCTTTATGATCCATGTATGGCATGTCTGCCTCTTATAATAAAGAAATATACTGGGGCAAACCCCAAGCTACTTAATGATACATGTATGGCAAATCTGACTGCAATAATAAAGAAATGCACTGGGGCAAACCCCAAGCTTCTTTATGATCCATGTATGGCTTATCTGCATCGTATAATATAGAAATGTACTGGGACAAACCCCAAGCTACTTAATGATACATATATGGCATATCTGCCTGGAATAATAAAAACATGTACTGGTGCAAACCCCAAGCTTCTTTATGATCCATGTATGGCATGTCTGCCTCTTATAATAAAGAAATATACTGGGGCAAACCCAAAGCTACTTAATGATACATGTATGGCAAATCTGCCTGCAATAATAAAGAAATGCTTTGGGACAAACCCCAAGCTACGTAATGATACATGTATGGAATATCTGCCTCTAATAATAAAGAAATGTACTGGGGCAAACCCCAAGCTACTTAATGATACATGTTTGGCATATCTGCCTCTAAAAATAAAGAAATGTACTTGGCAAACCCCAAGCTACTTAATGATACATGTATGGCATATCTGCCTCTTATAATAAAGAAATGTACTGGGGAAAACCCCAAGCTACTTAATGATACATGTTTGGCATATCTGCCTCTAAAAATAAAGAAATGTACTTGGCAAACCCCAAGCTACTTAATGATACATGTATGGCATATCTGCCTCTTATAATAAAAAAATATACTGGGGCAAACCCCAAGCTACTTAATGATACATGTATGGCAAATCTGCCTGCAATAATATAGAAATGCTTTGGGACAAACCCCAAGCTACTTAATGATACATGTATGGCATATCTGCCTCTAATAATAAAGAAATGTACGGGGGCAAACCCCAAGCTACTTAATGATACATGTTTGGCATATCTGCCTCTAATAATAAAGAAATGTACTTGGCAAACCCCAAGCTACTTAATGATACATGTATGGCATATCTGCCTCTTATAATAAAGAAATGTACTGGGGCAAACCCCAAGCTACGTAATGATACATGTATGGTATATCTGCCTCTAATAATACTGAAATGTACTGGGGCAAACTTAATGATACATGTATGGAATATCTGCCTCTAATAATAAAGAAATGTACTGGGGCAAACCCCAAACTACTTAATGATACATGTTTGGCATATCTGCCTCTAATAATAAAGAAATGTACTTGGCAAACCCCAAGCTACTTAATGATACATGTATGGCATATCTGCCTCTTATAATAAAGAAATGTACTGGGGCAAACCCTAAGCTACTTACTGATACATGTATGGCATATCAGCCTCTTTGAATAAAGAAATGCACTGGGGTAAACCCCAAGCTTCTTTATGATCTATGTATGGCATATCTGCCTCTTATAATAAAGAAATGTACTGGGGCAAACCCCAAGCAACTTAATGATACTTGTATGGCAAATCTGCCTGCAACATTAAAGAAATGCACTGGGGCAAACCCCAAGCTACGTAATGATACATGTGTGGCATATCTGCCTCTAATAGTAAAGAAATGTACTGGGGCAATCCCCAAGCTTCTTAATGATCCATGTATGGCATATCTGCCTCTTATAATAAAGAAATGCACTGGGGCAAACCCCAAGCTTCTTTATGATCTATGTATGGCATATCTGCCTCTTATAATAAAGAAATGCACTGGGGCAAACCCCAAGCTTCTTTATGATCTATGTATGGCATATCTACCTCTAATAATAAAATAATGTACTGGGGCAAACCCCAAGCTACTTAATGATACATGTATGGCAAATCTGCCTGCAATAATAAAGAAATGCACTGGGGCAAACCCCAAGCTTCTTTATGATCCATGTATGGCTTATCTGCCTCTTATAATATGGAAATGTACTGGGGGCAAACCCCAAGCTACTTAATGATACATATATGGCATATCTGCCTGGAATAATAAAAACATGTACTGGTGCAAACCTCAAGCTTCTTTATGATCCATGTATGGCATGTCTGCCTCTTATAATAAAGAAATGTACTGGGGCAAACCCCAAGCTACTTAATGATATATGTATGGCAAATCTGCCTGCAATAATAAAGAAATGCACTGGGGCAAACCCCAAGCTTCTTTATGATCCATGTATGGCTTATCTGCCTCTTATAATATGGAAATGTACTGGGGCAAACCCCAAGCTACTTAATGATACATATATGGCATATCTGCCTGGAATAATAAAAACACGTACTGGTGCAAACCCCAAGCTTCTTTATGATCCATGTAGGGCATGTCTGCCTCTTATAATAAAGAAATATACTGGGGCAAACCCCAAGCTACTTAATGATACATGTATGGCAAATCTGCCTGCAATAATAAAGAAATGCACTGGGGCAAACCCCAAGCTTCTTTATGATCCATGTATGGCTTATCTGCCTCTTATAATATGGAAATGTACTGGGGCAAACCCCAAGCTACTTAATGATACATATATGGCATATCTGCCTGAAATAATAAAAACATGTACTGGTGCAAACCCCAAGCTTCTTTATGATCCATGTATGGCATGTCTGCCTCTTATAATAAAGAAATATACTGGGGCAAACCCAAAGCTACTTAATGATACATGTATGGCAAATCTGCCTGCAATAATAAAGAAATGCACTGGGGCAAACCCCAAGCTTCTTTATGATCCATGTATGGCTTATCTGCATCGTATAATATAGAAATGTACTGGGACAAACCCCAAGCTACTTAATGATACATATATGGCATATCTGCCTTGAATAATAAAAACATGTACTGGTGCAAACCCCAAGCTTCTTTATGATCCATGTATGGCATGTCTGCCTCTTATAATAAAGAAATATACTGGGGCAAACCCCAAGCTACTTAATGATACATGTATGGCAAATCTGCCTGCAATAATAAAGAAGTGCACTGGGGCAAACCCCAAGCTTCTTTATGATACATATATGGCATATCTGCCAGCAATAATAAAGAAATGCACTGGGGCAAACCCCAAGCTTCTTTATGATCCATGTATGGCTTATCTGCCTCTTATAATAAAGAAATATACTGGGGCAAACCCCAAGCTACTTAATGATACATGTATGGCAAATCTGCCTGCAATAATAAAGAAATGCTTTGGGACAAACCCCAAGCTACGTAATGATACATGTATGGAATATCTGCCTCTAATAATAAAGAAATGTACTGGGGCAAACCCCAAGCTACTTAATGATACATGTTTGGTATATCTGCCTCTAAAAATAAAGAAATGTACTTGGCAAACCCCAAACTACTTAATGATACATGTATGGCATATCTGCCTCTTATAATAAAGAAATGTACTGGGGCAAACCCCAAGCTACTTAATGATACATGTTTGGCATATCTACCTCTTTTAATAAAGAAATGCACTGGGGTAAACCCCAAGCTTCTTTATGATCTATGTATGGCATATCTGCCTCTTATAATAAAGAAATGTACTGGGGCAAACCCCAAGCTACTTAATGATACATGTATGGCAAATCTGCCTGCAACATTAAAGAAATGCACTGGGGCAAACCCCAAGCTACGTAATGATACATGTGTGGCATATCTGCCTCTAATAGTAAAGAAATGTACTGGGGCAATCCCCAAGCTTCTTAATGATCCATGTATGGCATATCTGCCTCCCCAGCCAGCAAAGAATGCCGGACCATCGTCGGCCCGATAGCGGTACGACGTGGCAACGTCGAACCGCTATCGGCCCGACGTTGGCCCGCTGTTGTGTGCTGACAGGGTTTTATAAAAAAGAAATGCACTGAGGCAAACCCCAAGCTTCTTTATGATCTATGTATGGCATATCTGCCTCTTATAATGAAGAAATGCACTGGGGCAAACCCCAAGCTTCTTTATGATCTATGTATGGCATATCTACCTCTAATAATAAAATAATGTACTGGGGCAAACCCCAAGCTACTTAATGATACATGTATTGCAAATCTGCCTGCAATAATAAAGAAATGCACTGGGGCAAACCCCAAGCTTCTTTATGATCCATGTATGGCTTATCTGCCTCTTATAATATGGAAATGTACTGGGGGCAAACCCCAAGCTACTTAATGATACATATATGGCATATCTGCCTGGAATAATAAAAACATGTACTGGTGCAAACCCCAAGCTTCTTTATGATCCATGTATGGCATGTCTGCCTCTTATAATAAAGAAATATACTGGGGCAAACCCCAAGCTACTTAATGATATATGTATGGCAAATCTGCCTGCAATAATAAAGAAATGTTTTGGGACAAACCCCAAGCTACGTAATGATACATGTATTTTATATCTGCCTCTAATAATACTGAAATGTACTGGGGCAAACCCCAAGGCAGTTACTGATATACGTATGGCATATCAGCCTCTTATAATTAAGAAATGCACTGGGGCAAACCCCAAGCTTCTTTATGATCTATGTATGGCATATCTGTCTCTTATAATAAAGAAATGCACTGGGGCAAACCCCAAGCTACTTAATGATACATGTATGGCAAATCTGCCTGCAATAATAAAGAAATGCACTGGGGCAAACCCCAAGCTTCGTAATGATACATGTATGGCATATCTGTCTCTTAAAATAAAGATATGTACTGGGGCAAACCCCAAGCTACTTAATGATACATATATGGCATATCTGCCTCTTATAATAAAGAAATGCACTAGAGCAAACCCCAAGCTTCTTAAGATACATGTATGCCATATTTGCCTCTTGTAATAAAGAAATGTACTGGGGAAAACCCCAAGCTACTTAATGATACATGTATGGCAAATCTGCCTGCAACATAAAAAAAATGCACTGGGGCAAACCCCAAGCTATGTAATGATACATGTGTGGCATATCTGCCTTTAATAGTAAAGAAATGTACTGGGGCAATCCCCAAGCTTCTTTATGATCCATGTATTTCATATCTGCCTCTTATAATAAAGAAATGCACTGGGGCAAACCCCAAGTTTCTTTATGATCTATATATGGCATATCTGCCTCTTATAATAAAGAAATGTACTGGGGCAAACCCCAAGCTACTTTATGATACATGTATGGCAAATCTGCCTGCAATAATAAAGAAATGCACTGGGGCAAACCCCAAGCTTCGTAATGATACATGTATGGCATATCTGTCTCTAATAATAAAGATATGTACTGGGGCAAACCCCAAGCTACTTAATGATACATATATGGCATATCTGCCTCTTATAATAAAGAAATGCACAAGGGAAAACCCCAAGCTTCCTTATGATCCATGTATGGCATATCTGCCTCTTATAATAAAGATATGCACTGGAACAAACCCCAAGCTTCTTTATGATCCATGTATGGCTTATCTGCCTCTTATAATATAGAAACGTACTGGGGCAAACCCCAAGCTACTTAATGATACATTTATGGCATATCTGCCTGCAATAATAAAAACATGTACTGGTGCAAACCACAAACTTCTTTATGATCCATGTATGTCATATCTGCGTCTGATAATAAAGAAATGAACTGGGGCAAACCCCAAGCTTCTTTATGATCCATGTATGGCATGTCTGCCTCTTATAATAAAGAAATATACTGGGGCAAACCCCAAGCTACTTAATGATACATGTATGGCAAATCTGCCTGCAATAATAAAGAAAAGTTTTGGGACAAACCCCAAGCTACGTAATGATACATGTATGGCATATCTGCCTCTAATAATAAAGAAATGTACTGGGGCAAACCCCAAGCTACTTAATGATACATGTTTGGCATATCTGCCTCTAATAATAAAGAAATGTACTTGGCAAACCCCAAGCTACTTAATGATACATGTATGGCATATCTGCCTCTTATAATAAAGAAATGTACTGGGGCAAACCCCAAGCTACGTAATGATACATGTATGGCATATTTGCCTCTAATAATAATGAAATGTACTGGGGCAAACCCCAAGCTACTTACTGATGCATGTATGGCATATCTGCTTCTTATAATAAAAACATGTACTGGTGCAAATCCCAAGCTTCTTTGTGATCCATGTATGGCATATCAGCCTCTTACAATAAAGAAATGTACTGGGGCAAACCCCAAGCTATTTTATGATCCATGTATGGCTTATCTGCCTCTTATAATAAAGAAATCTACTTGGGCAAACCCCAAGATACTTAATGTTACATGTATGGCATATCTACCTCTTATAATAAAGAAACTATCTGGGGCAAACCCCAAGCTTCTTTATGATCTATGTATGGCATATCTGCCTCTTATAATAAAGAAATGTACTGGGGCAAACCCCAAGCTACTTAATGATACATGTATGGCATATCTGCCTCTAATAGTAAAGAAATTAACTGGGGTAATCCCCAAGCTTCTTAATGATCCATGTATGGCATATCTGCCTCCCCAGCCAGCAAAGAATGCCGGGCCATCGTCGGGCCGATAGCGTTACGACGTGGCAACGTCGAACCGCTATCGGCCCGACGTTGGCCCGCTGTTGTGTGCTGACAGGGTCTTATAATAAAGAAATACACTGGGGCAAACCCCAAGCTACGTAATGATACATGTGTGGCATATCTGCCTCTAATAGTAAAGAAATTAACTGGGGTAATCCCCAAGCTTCTTAATGATCCATGTATGGCATATCTGCCTCCCCAGCCAGCAAAGAATGCCGGGCCATCGTCGGGCCGATAGCGTTACGACGTGGCAACGTCGAACCGCTATCGGCCCGACGTTGGCCCGCTGTTGTGTGCTGACAGGGTCTTATAATAAAGAAATGCACTGGGGCAAACCCCAAGCTTCTTTATGATCTATGTATGGCATATCTGCCTCTTATAATAAAGAAATGCACTGGGGCAAACCCCAAGCTTTTCTTATGATCTATGTATGGCATATCTGCCTCTTATAATAAAGAAATGCACTGGGGCAAACCCCAAGCTTCTTTATGATCTATGTATGGCATATCTGCCTCTAATAATAAAGAAATGTACTGGGGCAAACCCCAAGCTACTTAATGATACATATATGGCAAATCTGCCTGCAATAATAAAGAAATGCACTGGGGCAAACCCCAAGCTTCTTTATGATCCATGTATGGCTTATCTGCCTCTTATTATATGGAAATGTACTGGGGCAAACCCCAAGCTACTTAATGATACATATATGGCATATCTGCCTGGAATAATAAAAACACGTACTGGTGCAAACCCCAAGCTTCTTTATGATCCATGTATGGCATGTCTTCCTCTTATAATAAAGAAATATACTGGGGCAAACCCCAAGCTACTTAATGATACATGTATGGCAAATCTGCCTGCAATAATAAAGAAATGCACTGGGGCAAACCCCAAGCTTCTTTATGATCCATGTATGGCTTATCTGCCGTTTATAATATGGAAATGTACTGGGGCAAACCCCAAGCTACTTAATGATACATATATGGCATATCTGCCTGAAATAATAAAAACATGTACTGGTGCAAACCCCAAGCTTCTTTATGATCCATGTATGGCATGTCTGCCTCTTATAATAAAGAAATATACTGGGGCAAACCCCAAGCTACTTAATGATACATGTATGGCAAATCTGCCTGCAATAATAAAGAAATGCACTGGGGCAAACCCCAAGCTTCTTTATGATCCATGTATGGCTTATCTGCATCGTATAATATAGAAATGTACTGGGACAAACCCCAAGCTACTTAATGATACATATATGGCATATCTGCCTGGAATAATAAAAACATGTACTGGTGCAAACCCCAAGTTTCTTTATGATCCATGTATGGCATGTCTTCCTCTTATAATAAAGAAATATACTGGGGCAAACCCCAAGCTACTTAATGATACATGTATGGCAAATCTGACTGCAATAATAAAGAAATGCACTGGGGCAAACCCCAAGCTTCTTTATGATCCATGTATGGCTTATCTGCATCGTATAATATAGAAATGTACTGGGACAAACCCCAAGCTACTTAATGATACATATATGGCATATCTGCCTGGAATAATAAAAACATGTACTGGTGCAAACCCCAAGCTTCTTTATGATCCATGTATGGCATGTCTGCCTCTTATAATAAAGAAATATACTGGGGCAAACCCAAAGCTACTTAATGATACATGTATGGCAAATCTGCCTGCAATAATAAAGAAATGCTTTGGGACAAACCCCAAGCTACGTAATGATACATGTATGGAATATCTGCCTCTAATAATAAAGAAATGTACTGGGGCAAACCCCAAGCTACTTAATGATACATGTTTGGCATATCTGCCTCTAAAAATAAAGAAATGTACTTGGCAAACCCCAAGCTACTTAATGATACATGTATGGCATATCTGCCTCTTATAATAAAGAAATGTACTGGGACAAACCCCAAGCTACTTAATGATACATGTTTGGCATATCTGCCTCTAAAAATAAAGAAATGTACTTGGCAAACCCCAAGCTACTTAATGATACATGTATGGCATATCTGCCTCTTATAATAAAAAAATATACTGGGGCAAACCCCAAGCTACTTAATGATACATGTATGGCAAATCTGCCTGCAATAATATAGAAATGCTTTGGGACAAACCCCAAGCTACTTAATGATACATGTATGGCATATCTGCCTCTAATAATAAAGAAATGTACGGGGGCAAACCCCAAGCTACTTAATGATACATGTTTGGCATATCTGCCTCTAATAATAAAGAAATGTACTTGGCAAACCCCAAGCTACTTAATGATACATGTATGGCATATCTGCCTCTTATAATAAAGAAATGTACTGGGGCAAACCCCAAGCTACGTAATGATACATGTATGGTATATCTGCCTCTAATAATACTGAAATGTACTGGGGCAAACTTAATGATACATGTATGGAATATCTGCCTCTAATAATAAAGAAATGTACTGGGGCAAACCCCAAACTACTTAATGATACATGTATGGCATATCTGCCTGCAATAATAAAGGAATGTACTGGGGCAAACCCCAAGCTTCGTAATGATCCATGTATGGCATATCTGCCCCTTATAATAAAGTAATGTACTTGGACAAACCCCGAGCTACTTACTGATGCATGTGTGGCAAATCTGCTTGCAATAATAAAGAAATGCACCGGGGCAAACCCCAAGCTACTTAATGATACATGTATGGCATATCTGCCTCTAATAATAGAGAAATGCACTGGGGCAAACCCCAAGCTACTTAATGATACGTGTATGGCATATCTGCCTCCAATAATAAAGAAATGCACTGGGACAAACCCCAAGCTACTTAGTGATACAAGTATGGTATATCTGCCTGCAATAATAAAGAAATGTACTGGGGCAAACTCCAATCTACTTAATGATACATGTATGGCATATCTGCCTCCAATAATAAAGAAATGCACTGGGGCAAACCCCAAGTTTCTTAAAGATCAATGTATGGCATATCTGGCTCTTATAATAGGGCCCTTATAATAAATAAATGCACTGGGGCCAACCCCAAGCTACTTAAAGATCAATGTATGGCATGTATGCCCCTAATAATAAAGAAATGCACTGGGTAAACCCCAAACTTCTCTTCTTGCAACATTCTACGTAACATTTATATTACAGTACTATATTGAAGCAATCCCAAGCTACTTAAAGATCTAAGTATGGCATATCATCCTCAAATGATTAAGAAATGCACTGGGGCAAACCCCAAGCTTCTCGTCGTGCAACATTCTACTTAACATTTAAATAATAGTACTATTTTGCTGTAGACACAAACTCTATACCAAAGTCCTTGACCCATGACCCTAGAATCAGTGCTCTGGCGAGACTGCGCATATGCGCAGGTGGTCTTTAGCCCGTGTTGGTGCTCTGGCAAGACTGAGCACATTCGCAGGCGGTCTTTAGAACATGTTGGCGCTCTATAGATATGAAGGCCTCTACTGCAGGCTTAGCCTATTCTGTAAGCAGGCGAGACTCGGGTGAGGTTGTGCTTCTGCACAGGCTAGCTTGAGCCGAAGTTGGTACCCAGGCGATAAGGAACCTTTTTTGTGGGCTGGCTAAACGGTGCTCAATCAAGCTATTAAAGCAAATGCGTGGCGCCCATTACGCATTTTACGCATGTGCGTAATGTGAAATACATGCAACAAGGAGAAATCATCAAAATAAAAGCATTTCCCATTTCATATCTATAGGGTGGGGGCAACTCTTAAAGGAAAAAAAATGCTCCCAAGGGTAGCATTTTTTTTTTTTCCTTTAAAAGCACCCCCATTTTTTCAATGACATGTTCCTCTTTATCCGTAGTAGATTTGTTCTGGCTACGCCGCTGTAAAACGGGCTAAATGGCGCTCACTGAAGTTAATAAAGCCTGATTATTGTATACGCAGGCGCTAAGGAACATTTTCTTGTGAACTGGCTAAATAAGCGTACATGGTTAATAAACCTGGTAATAGTATACCTCGACACCGGTAGCAAGTGGATGGAAACAAGAAAATAAGTAGATGGAAAAAAGGGTTTGCCTAAAAGCACACAGAATCCCTTTAATTCAGAGTAAAGCGTACCAAATGTTAGAAATAAAAACGAAAATGTGTGAAAATATGAGCTTGTGAAGTTGAGTAAAGCCTACAAGTCCAACATACCTGTGGATGTTTAGATTCGAGACGAAGTCCGCCATTTTTTTTTTTGCCAAACGCGCACGAAACTTGAATACCAAACCAAAAATCGTACTTCCGGCACAAAAAAAATTCGTTCAACACTATGCAACAACAGAATAGAACAGAATAGATTATATTCGTATACGTAACCATTGAGCTTGCTCTCGCAGGCCTTCGGCCTGCGCCGCATGGGGCTTCGCCCCATGCGGAGCGAGCTCGCTATAACACCAAAACATGTATTAAGTTACTTAAAACTATGCCATATCTACCACTGTACCATTTAAAACTACTTTGTAAATGTTTAGGGAGAGGACTATCTAATGTTGTATAACTTGTGTCCAATCCCATTGTTTAAAAGAATACAATAAAATATGTTGAAACTAATTAAAATTGGTCAATTTTAGAATAAAATAGGACCCTATGTTTAATGTACTGCAATAGTAAATTAGCAAAAATACGCGACAGACTCTAATTTTAAATTGTAGTAATTAAAAGATTCATTATGCAATGAAAAATGTGATTTGAAATTTAAGTAGAAACATGATTTTTTTTTTTACTTTCCTCCAATGTCAAATTTAAGAAAATCAAATAATATCAAATTTGGTCATTTTGATGGGTTTGTTTGCTTTCGGGATTTTCGAAGCTGGAAAAACTGTCAGTGCAGGTTAGTTCCCTTGATTTGACATGGAGACTTGATGCTAATTGTCCCGTATGACAGTCGTCTGCAAACCGTCTTATTTCTGATCCAATGTCAGTGGAAATATCATTAATGTACAAGGAGAATAAAAGTGGACCCCCCCCCCCCCCCCAAAAAAAAAGAAAAGACCATTGTGGGACCCCAGACAAAAAGTGGAGCCCACTCTGAAGATTCGCCATTAGCAGCAACTCGTTCGCCCCGCCCATCGGTGCTTGGAGAAATAGATTGGGCTGCGTGGTGCTTCCATTCAGAGCTGAAACCGACCATACATAAGTACTAGTAAACCGCTTAGAACAACTAAGCCTTCCCAGACAAAATGGTGTGAGTCAGACCGTCCAATGTATATAAGCCGTTAGATATCATTGGGCGACAGGGCGTGAAATGTCATTTCATCTCAGTGTCGGGTAGAAGTCCGACAAAATTGGAAGCATCGTCTCCAAAATAACCCAAATAGTGTTTGACGGGGACGTTAACAAACAAACAAACTTACAAACTAACTAACTAACTACAACTCTGTGTTTTCTGTAGCAGAGGAAAGGAATCTATCAATTTGAGAGCCACCACCCCCCACCCCACCCCAATGCCGTAACCAAATAGCTTGGGTTTCAGAAGTATATGAGGAGGTGGGGGGGGGGGGGGGTGTCAAAAAGCTTTCTGGAAGTCCAGAATAAATATGTCCACGTCCACCCCCCCCCCCCCCCCACCCCCCCCACCCCCCACCTTGTCCAAGATTTTTACCGACCCATTGGAAAGGTCCCTCAGGACCTTTCCACAGTGTTTATGTGAAATTTGAAGCATTTTCGCTCCAGTGCAGACTTCTCGCTATAATTTGCTATTTGCAATCATATTCAACGTAAAGAAACAATGTGAACCAGTCAAATATGTGCAGGGATACTTCAGTTTTCTATGTAGTGTGTCTATTTGGCGAAATGAACATAAATGAAAGTTACCATTTACAAGTATGAGGTTTCACAAAAAGCTTGCCTTACGCTAGCAAGCGGCACAACATATCTGTAATTGAATGTATCCTTATTTCAGCTTCCGCAAATTGTTGAACCGTCTGGCAACGTCTATTTCGTATGCGTGACGCTGATTTACAATATATTTGAACTGAGAAAAAGCGAAATAAAGATTAAGATAGAGGAGCTTTATTTAACGTCGCATATCCGAAACAAATAGCATAAGTTTTTATTGCGACAAACAAAGTGTCCTTTAACAAATACTTACCTGCCTTCTTTTATCTTCCTAGGACTACCCCTGATAACGTGAGCGTCAGCCAAGGGGGCTCTTACTACCATTTTTCTCGCCTTTGGTATGGCGCGGCAGGTGATCGAACCCGCGACCTCCCATTCCCGAAGCAGACGCTCTACCACTGAGCTATCGGGGCCGCATATACTAATGAAGATGGCCAGAAAAGGCGACATCATAGAAAACGTAATACCAATGGCACCAACAGGAAGGACAAACGAAAGGTTTTGATATACAGTGAGAATGCAACGGAAAGGAAAGTAATCAGGTGCCTCTTCTCCGACGAGAAAAAGGCGTTTTATCAGGCTTGGCGAATCAATTGCTGAGGCTGAAAGTCACTACAGTTTCTGTGTCAGTAGATTCAGTTTTACTGGCATGACGTTGCAATGACGTTGGTACGACGTTGCATAGACGTCATGTGCCCGCTGGGAATGACTAATCTTTCTTATGGGTGGCTAGGATCCAATATACATATATATTGTTCCTTGTTTGCGTCGTTCAAACGCGTAACACGACCTACGTTTACTAACAAAAAAAATAATAAGAAAACTAATGCAATCCATGTAATCCCAACTTTATTGCAGTTACATGTAACATACTGGTATCCAATAACTGAAAACCACTACTCGAAATAATAGTAACAAGTACTCTGCGAGGAAATAGATATGATTGCTCAGGCAGACTAAGTTGTTGTTAAATGCTCGTATCTACATGTAAGTTAATGAGGGCGCCTAGGCTGTGCATATTGTGTTGCACGTGCGTGTACAAGTTCGGCCACAGTCACATTTAGAGATCGGCATTTTGTACGGGTCGAGGTCATCGGATGCGGGGATCGATGAGTTCGTCCCAGGAGCTTGGTGGTTCTACAAGCAGCACTTCTGCATTGCCAAGCCGGTAGGAGATGCTGAGGGCTTGTACCAACATCTGGATCATTGCACACTCATCCTGCATGCTGGTTGGGAATAGGACTTGGAGCTGTGAATTGTATCGATTCCTGATCATTGCTACCACTTCTGGTTTGCGACAAGTCTTCTTCCTGGACCACTAGCCGCTTGTTTCTGTATGGAAACTTGTAAAGTCATGCTTCATTTGCAGCCTAAGTCCGATGGCCAAAATCGCGCGGCCCCAAAAGAGATTACCATTGGCCTACTTTCTGCTCTCGACCACAGTAGAGAAATCGCGATCTGCAACCGACTTGTCACTGATTACTCTAGATTTTGGCTCAATTTAGGCTGGCTTTCAAAATTTCTAAAACTGGCAGTGCTTCACTTTACTCGGTAGGGCACAGGCAGTTCAACGCGATTAACTCTTGTTGGACAGTCCAGACTGCCGCGATTAACAGCCCAGAAGCACATAACTTACGTCTCCCTGTGGAGCTATGGAGTTCTGTCCGCTCGACCCTGGCCGACGTAAAATGCCTTAGCTTGAACGAACGAACGAACCTAGCAGTGTCATCATCATCATTATTCTCTGTTCAGCTCTTGAGCAGCTAGTCCAGATCGATATCAACATGTCTGGATTTATGAAAGATTACTTCCAGAGCCATTTGTGGCTTTCTTGAAGTCATGCCGACTTCGCAATTGGTTCGATTTGCTAGAGTGTGTAGTCATGTAACTGACTTCAACACTCGTGGTGGGTTATTAACGTCTGGACTCCTTGGTCGGGTTGTCGGTGCCGTGGACTGCGCGGGGCCTTTTCGGGATTTTATGGGCGCCGTTCTGGTTTGGTTTCGGGATTCGGTATTGGGCTTGAGTCTCTTCTGCAGCGGGGTCTGTCGGAGCCCGAGTTTTGTGGTGGCTTGGTGTGTGGGTTCGGAGAGGTGTGTGTCCGCGGTGGCTTCGGCACCCGGTTTCGTGGAGTCGTTCTTCGGTATGGGAGGGTTGGGTGCAGCATAGATGTTATACGACAGACTGCATGCATGGTAGTTAACCCAATCACGGTTGGCAACTTTGCTTCCCTCTTTAATTGAACGCCGGTGGGTCAGGCCTCAGATTCTATGACGGCTCCAACTTAAAGGCTTATTGAGAATTAAAGAGATCTAATTCAAGGTAATGTTGGTTGGTGCCTGATGCTCTGTCTCTGGTTGGGTCCATCGGAGTCTTACTGTTGGTTTTCTTTTGCTCCAGCATTTCAGTGGTTTCTTGCTGTCGAGTCCTCACCTCTGTGGTTCTTTGATTTTTGTGTTCACGGAGATGTTGCACTGATGAGTTAGGAGGCCTTCATGCGGACTGAACAAATTGTTTGTCTAGATCGCGACGAAGGTGAGGGCGAGGATTGTGGCCACGTAAAATCAATTTAGGCCCCCAGTGGAAATCTTTCCACTGACCGTTCCAGGGCGGTTCTTCTGTGGCGGTTTATTTATGGTGTTGTTTGTTACTTACTGTGTGTGTCACTTGTATCTTTTTATTTTGGATGGCCATATGGCCATTTTGTGGGAAAGTAACTGTCCTTATGGCCTTCCTTTGTTTAGGTTTCCATTATGGTCTGGTCGCTTGGTGTTTGTGTTTCTTTCCCTTTGGTGTCTTTGATGGGTGGAGTAAGTTAATTGTATCGATTCTTGATCTTTGTTTTACTTCTCCTTTTCATGGGATTCCTGAGGTGACCACAGTCTGCGCAGTCCAGCCCCCAGCCAGAACCAAGAAGGCAGCTCAAAGACTACGTCAAGCAGCACCAACAGCAGTCTAATTCCAGATTTCTGGCCTGACCGAGGCAACATTTTCAGAAACTGAATGCAGATACATATTGGCAAGACCTTACAAGTGAGATTGTCTAATGCTTTATTTCTTTATAAAAAGCCTCACCGAGACAATGTTCCACTAACTTGCACCGCCGTATAAATTTCAAACCGTTAGAGATATTTTATACAATTTTCGGCAAACTGATTGCAGGTGTATAAGTTTTATTTTGATAAGATTTGGCAAACAGATGTAAATTGACAAGACCGTCTAATATGTTCTTGAAAGGGTTATCCTTTGGAAGCAAGGAATACACCACATAACTGGAAAATATGGAATGTACATGTTTTCTGGGCCAGAGTAGCTACTTTCGGTCAATTAGGCCTCATCAGTGACCAATTAGGCCGCGTCATAATGCCTAATTTCTTCACAAGAAGCCTGGCCAAGGCAACAGTAGGATTATTATTCCCACGCTTTTCAAAGAAAAAGTGGGGCTACTGTAATTGTATTCGTCGTCCGTCCGTCCGTACGTACGTACGTCCGTATGTCTGTCCGTCTTACCGGATAACTCCTCCTAGACGGTTATAGATAGAAACTTGAAACTTTGCGAACTGATCGATCTTTGGTCTGGGGAGTGCATGACACTTTCGAAATTTCGATCACACCCCTACGGGTGGCCCAGGGGTGGGGCCCGCGGGGTTCAAAAATAAAAATTTCCAGAATGTTGAGCTGTATGTAGTTTTAGTCCTGTGTCTTTTTTCTTCCGTCTGTTTGTCCTTCTGTCTGTCTGGGCCCAAGAAATGATTGTTAACTGGTTTCTACAGAATTATTGAGATACAGTCACTTGTAGTTTTTTCCGTCATACATTTCTATCAATTTAACTCTCATTTCATGAGAAAAAAATAGCTTTTGAAGTGGCTGTCATACAAAAAAGTGGCACATAACGATCTGTCCTGTCTACGAAAAGTCACATATTGACTGTTTGGTGAAAACGCGTGGACGTCCGTCCGTCAACACTTAACTTCAAAGCTTTGCTTGAATTCTAATATCTTGCTGATCACTTGTCTAATATATTTTTACCTGGTATATCGTGTTTCTTTGGCATTGCCTTAAACATGAGTCGGTCACACTCCGGAGTCAAGTGCCCGGGTTTGGCTAGCGCCAGTAATTAGGATATATAGCGATATTGGTAATTTCCAGATTTATTTTTTTCCTTTAACTTTGCAGTGTGAACTTATAATGCCTAACGGGTATTACTTTTAAATAGACATGTATAGAGTAGTGTTCCAGTTATGTGGCTGCTGCTGCTGATAGATGGTCGTGGCCTAGTGATTAAGAGCGCTGACTCTTGATCATTAGGTCTCTCACCGCTGTGGTTCGAGCCTCGCTCGGGTCACATGTGAGACGCCAAGTTCTGCAACGAAGGTCAGGTCGTTTTTCTCCGGGTACTCCGGTTTTCGCCCACCTCTGATTAACGATCGGCTCGATATGAGTGAAATAATCTCGAAAGGGCCGTAAAACCAAAACCAGAAAAAAACAGATGGTCGCATAAATTGAACGGCCATTGTATAGTTTTGGCATTCATCGTATTGATTGGGGTTTTGTATGATATATTATAATTAACAGCAGATAATGTATAGTTACAGTCACGTGGCTGCTGCTCCAGCTGACACAGAAGGTAAAGGTAACAGTGACAGAACTTTGCGTAATATTCATGTTACTTGTTTATGTAAAACATTTGATCTTTATCTTTTATGTTATTGAAAGTTGATATGTGGTATTACTTGAAAGCTGACAAAGTACAGTAACACTGGTTTGACTTCTGCTCCCAAGATCGCACACTTTGAACTTTGATTAAGATAGTCATGTTAAAGTTTTTGTATTGTTGTGGTTTTCAACATACGATTAGGGTTGATATGTAGACGCTTTTATGGGTGCAGAAAAGATACTGCTGTCAGCAGATCAAGGTCAAAAACTTACTAATTAGAAATTGAGACCAAGGTCTTTAACTTAAAAATTGTGCTTTGCAATACATGGTTGCATCTGCCGATGGTATCCATGACCCCGTGACCACTTTCTCTATTTTTGCCTTGCCTTTCGCTGGCAAGACGTCTGGCAGCTATTGGTGTAGTTGCCAATTCTACCACTGATTTGTTTTGAGGTCTCAGCTAATACGAAGTTTAACGTTAGGAAATGCAAATTATACAACTTTAGAATTTCTCATTTCAGTATTAAGTATGACTGCTATTGAAAAATAAAAGCGATTCACCAAATGACAATGGTATTTGATCATTCTTGAATTTAAGGTCCTAAAGCGAATAGTTAAGGGTTGGTCATGTTTGCAAAAGACAACATTGCGCACGTTTATTATTGTTATTATTATGTTTATTAGTATTATCAATACTATTGTGATAATGCTCTGTTCATTCTGCTGACTAGACAGCAGCAGACCTTTCCTTTGGATTCTTTTTAAAGAAGCCAACTTGTTTATAACAGTGCTCAACAGAGTTTCACAACTATGCCTTTTCTTAAATGCATGCTATCCACAAAAAGAGCCACATCTTTTTTTAAAGAGCCGGCAAATCTTTTGGAAAAAAGACTGTTGGAACAGATGTGCAAAACCTTGACCTAGCTCAGTTTCTAGTTCCTAAAGGACTCTAGAATTAACCTCTACAGGTCCTGAAGAATGAGATGAATTCAAGAGTAACTTGGTCAATTCCACCGATGACACAACAATACTATCCATGACATGGGCCGACTAGTTCCTCTGCCCCTTCAGTCTGATTCAGTTACTCCAACTCTCCTCTTTTATTCAGGGGCGGGATACCTTGACATTTTGCTGGCTATTGATATAAGCCTTTAAATAGTCTACGTTTTGATGTTGACGCGCGTATTGTTCTGTGGTTCTGATTGTGTGTGTCTTTAAGGGGAATGGGAACATCTTCAGGGGAGGCAACTCAGGCAAAAGTATTTTTTGTCTCTAATGTCGATAGGGGTCCTGAGGAACAAATTCTTTCCTTTAAGAATAGACCCCTTTTTTCAATGGGACAGGGCTTATAGAAAAGCGAACAGGAAGTCCCGAAAGTTGTCTCCCTTTGAAAAATGGCGGAAAGTCTGCCAGGTGTTCCCAATCCCCTTAAGTCACTAAGTTTGATAGTTGTTTCACTGTCTTATGACGCCATCTTCTTAACCCTTATCCTGCTGTTCACCACAACCCATTCACTGATTTGCAAACAGTGTAAGTCTAGATCAGAAGCCATCTGATCAGGATCCAAACTGTTTGACTTTTAGTTTGTGAATTTGCAGGAATAAATGACATCAAGAACTCTGATTGGTTGATAGTCAGAAATGGGTGAGGCAAAAATTAATTATTCAGCGGGATAAGGGTTAAATGAGACTTTTTCCGGGTTTTGGACACCAACAATAGTGCAGAGTGTATTCATTACCCTGCAGGCACAAACCGTTGACTCAACGTTGAACTAACGTTGAAACAACGTTTGAACGTTGTTTCAACGTTAGTTCAACGTTGTGTGCCTGCTGGGTACTTGGATTGCTTGAAGAAACGTTTTCGCCTGATGCGACCAATTTTAGAATGTGAAATCCTAAAAATGCCTTTTACGATGTTTTATTATTCAATTTTTAAGTAAATTTTCGTCCCATACGACATTTTTTCACCGTGTGCGTCAGTGGTTTAATTGCAAATTATTAATTAGTAATTTTCCATGATTACCATAGCACGGGCCAGATCAATATTTTAAGGCCCTGAGGGGTAATCAGAAAAATTACGATAACACACCCGTGCGACATAGTGCCTTTTGTTCACAGCTCCGAAATGGCTACTTTCCTGATGAAAATCCGCGATTTTTTTCTTATTCATACTGCAAACCTATGTTGTGGGTGCTCGTTAGAACCGCCTCATTGAGGCGGTTCTAACGAGTACCCACAACCTATGTCTTGGAGCAGGAATTAGAAAAATAATGTATACCCCTTAAACCCCAGTATTCTCTATATAAAATGGAGTTTAGGGGGGTTTCATTTCACGGACTTGTTCACGTGATGTATGACATTGCAAGCCTAGCCTGGGCTTTATAAAATGAACTGTAAATTTCACGCAGAAAAAAAAAAAAAATAACAAAACAAACAAAACAAAATCAACAAAACAACAACAACAACAACCAAAAAAAAATGTAAAATGATTATTTGTGATAGTTTTCTTATTTCTCATTACGAAAATATGCCTATATAAATCTGACCCCATTGAACCTCACTTTTATACAGTAAAACTGGGGTTTACAGAGTAAAGCTTATTTTTCTTAACCCACTTCAGACTGGAAACCCCAAAACGGGTACCCTGGCAAACAGTGCAGGCCCAGATCAGACGCCGCAGAACGCGGCGTCTGATCTGGGCCTACACTGTTTGCAAAAAGTTAAGCCATTTTCCAAATAGATTTTGAAGAAAACACCACCTGCAGCTGCACCCCTATATTTTGAAATGGAGGTCCTGCTATATATAAGGGGGGGAGATTCCATTTGGTACAAAAAGGGTAAATGCGCAGAAATTTACACTGTATCTGTATAGGGGTATTCTCGTAATGTTTTAACAAAAAAAAAAAAAAAAAAAAAAAAAACAGAACAAAAAAGAAAAGGAAAGGGCTATTGCCAGTTAACTGGCAATAGCGGTTTTACGTTAAAATGGCTATTGCCAGTTAACTGGCAATATAAATTTTAACGTAAGCACGAGTGGACATCAGGGTAGCTATCGCGAAATCGCGTAAACGTAATTTTGTTCCCACGACACTTCCGGGAACTCTCGCGTTAGTTCCTAGGACCTGAAAATGGTAAACAAAGGTAGGTTCCCTTGTGTGTTTTGATTTATTGAAGAAGAATGAGAGAATAATATAAAGTTTCGGCGATGCTAAGCCATGTAAAAATGATTTCCCTTTCTAAGCAGGCCGAAAAAACTATTGATAAAATCATTGATGAAAGCTAAATTTAGCAAAATAAAATTGATGGATGACTTCTTAAACGATAAAGATGAAAAAATCTCATCTGCAACAACCAAACTGAATTTTCATCCCCGACCATGGGAGCTCGGAGAAATAGATTGGTGCTTCCACGCAGAGCTGAAATCGACCGCACATGAGTTATGGTAAACCGCTTAGATGATTGAGCCTGCTCAGACAAAGTGGTGTGAGTCAGACTCTCCAAAGAATATAAGTCTTTAGGTTTCTTTGGGTGGCAGGGCTTGAGATGTCATTTCACCTCAATGTCAGGTAAAATCCAACAAAAATGGAAGCAACGTCTCCACAATGACCTACACAGTGTTGACTGGGACGTTAAACCTCAATTAAAAGAAACAAAATCCTCCCAGGGTGACCACTTTTCTGAAAACAAAATTCTCCAAACACTGCGGTAAAATTAAATTTTATGGCTCAAATTACTCTACATGTAACCAGTTTTCGTTCTTTTTAACATTATTTACAATATAAAAATCTCAACAATGCCATTAGAAGGTAGAAAAACACATTTTTTAAGTTATTGGGCTATCAAATATTTTTCCGGGCTTTCGGGCTGATTGTTGTTTTTCCAGAACAGCCGGCGATTTTACAGACTGATGGTCGCTCTGTGGACCCCACCCCGAACCCTATTTGTTTCTTCTTGAAACATCAGGGTATAAAAAGGCTCTGGATCGTTTCATTTTTCAATTTGTGTAGGTATTGTGGAAAAGGATTTTGTAAGTTAAGGTAGCGTGAGGTTTGGTTCGGTGGGTCTGGGTGATGCATTATTGTTTAGGGTAGGGCATCATGATAAATTAATCATGAATCATTAGTTTTACCAGTTTATTTATTTAAATTTTCTAGAACAACTATAGACTTTGGTCTAAAGAAAAGGAGTGTGGTAGCTCAGTGGTAAGTGTACTTGCCTATGGTGCTATAGGCCCCCGGTTCGATTCCCGACAGAGTTAGTTAAACTGCGGTGTCAGAACACGTTTCGCTTGCAGGGATGAATGTCATCGTTCCGACCGTTACTCGAGGACCTCTGTGCAGGGAGAATCATCCCATGTGCAGGTTAAAGATCCTTACCGTAATTAAATGGTTACCGAGTAGGCTTTCATCATGCAAATCTGGAGTGTATGTTATTTACACCTGCCGAAAATGCCCGAAAGGGCGTTGGCAGGATAGATAGATAGTGAGTAAGTGTTACAGTTTTACGTTCCACCAACAGCTTAGGTCACTCGAAGACGGAACCTCGGTTTAAAGACTCATCCGAAAGTCTGGAGAAGCCCGGGATCAATCCTGCGATCCCTGGTTTACAGGCCAGTAGCGTAACCACTACACCACGGAGGCTTCTAATAGATAGATAGATAGATAGATAGATAGATAGATAGATAGATAGATAGATAGATAGATAGATAGGTAGGTAGGTAGGCAGGCAGGCAGGCAGGCAGGCAGACAGACAGACAGACAGACAGACAGACAGATAGACAGATAGACAGATAGATAGATAGATAGATAGGGAAACGTTCTAATACTTTATTAGTTATTTCTTTTGGATAAATATTGAGATTAATGCCGATTTTATTCAAGTATTATGCAGATATTATTGACGATACATTTAAGATTTACTTACTTTATCATATCAGAAATCATTAAATGTTATTAGAAACCGTTGACTGGATGTATAACTTAGTAGAATATGACAATTGGAGGAGGATATGTCTTTGCTTCACCGCTTAAAATCTCTAAAATTAATGATTACGGCCCGCAGTTCTCATCGGTGAATATAGACCAAGGCCCAGTTGTTCAAAGCAGCGTTAGCTTAACAAGCTCGTTAGTGGTCATATTGTTAACTCTTCTAGCAAGTACAATATCGAAAATCTTGGTATTTTTGCTGAAAAAATTTCAGCATATTTGCCATATTTAATGATCAAAGTTTTAACGATAAGTTAACTAACGACGTCGTTAGTTTTGAACAACTGGTCCCAGGATTGTGACGTCACGGGATTTCGCTCTATTAGACAATTCCTTTGCCTTAAAACCATGTTATATTTCATTCTTGTAACAATGAGTCATTTATGTGATGCTAGCGGTTGTCTGGTGGTTTAAATCGACATATAATCTAATCTAAAAAAACACTTCTCTCAAGGTGATGGAATGATAGACTCGTGGGAACTAGAGCGTGTTTTGGGAGCTGATGCGATGATGGGGGAGCTACTCCGCCTTAAAATATTTGTTTCACTCCTTCACAGTATATGAACTGATAAACTTTTTAAATCTAAATGATTAATTAGAGCCGACACACCCAGAATTTGTGACAAAATATCTCGTTCTAAGCGAAAACATACAAAAGAGTTGCATCATTCATTCGTGTTGACATAAAACTGTCGTCAGAGAACCCTGTGGTCGATTTTGTTACGGTGGCCAACTTTCATCAACGATTTTTTCAATATTTTTTCGGCCTGCTTAGAAAGGTAAATCTTTTTTACATGGCTTAGCATCGCCAAAATTTTATATTATTCTCTCATGCCCTCTTCAATAAATCAAAACATACAAGAGTACCTACCTTCGTTTACCATTTCCAGGTCATAGGAACTATCGCGAGAGTTACCGGATGTGTCGTTGGAGCAAAATTACGTTGACGCGATTTCGCGATAGCTCCCCTGTTGTCCACCCGTGGTAAAACCGCTATTGCCAGTTAACTTACAATAGCGAATTTATGCTAAAATCACAATTGCCAGTTGGCTTGCCGAATCATTTCATTCCGATTATTATATACTTTTACAGAGGGATAAAATATAAATTAGTATTCTTATTCCTTCTCTAAAACATAGACTGTTGTTGTTCCTAGTTAGCATCTCCCCGATAAGGCGGCCTAACGAGTGCTCAAACTCTATGAGAATATCACAATGTTTCATGAAGTGAAAGAAAAAGAAAAGAAAGAAAGAAAGTTCAAAGTTACATAAAACTTACTGAGTCATTTTTTGGCCTGAAGAACTATATAAAATTGCAAAGAAAGAAAAAAACTCGACGAGGGAGTTCCAGTACACGCGTTATATGTTTTGAAAAAGAAGTAGAAGATTATCATTTATCAGTTTCACCAGGACATTAATGTTCTTATAGCCATACATCTCGACAACACGCCTATATAATTTTGATCTCATTAAACCACACGTTATATAGTAAAACTGGGGATTACAGGGATCTGCATTATTTTTCTCATTTCTGATCAAAAACATAGATTGTGGGTACTCGTTATTTCCTAGAATCTATGTTTGGGGCAGAAATATGAAAAATATATCTGAATTTTTTATCTGATTTTATTTCAGTTTTTGGTGGTAAAATTTTTCACTATATTTGAATAGACGTGTTTTGGTAATGACTTTTCCATTGCATTGAATAGATGTGTTTTATAAATGCAACGTTTTAGCGAGTAGAAAATAACAGAAAAATATAGAGTCCTAAATCCATTCGCATACATGTAGAACTACATCAGGCAGTTTATATCTCTGCAAACTGCATTTTTGTAGTATATATATATAACTGTATTAGATGAATATATGCCACTTGTCAGAAACAACCACAATCAAGTTACCAGAGGTGCATAATCATTCAGCTCATTTGTTTATTTTATTTTCGGCGTTTCATTTTATTTCATGCTAATTTGCAATAAGATATTGTCGTAAGATATTTTTGCCATAAGCATTTAACTGACAATAGCGATTTTACGTTAAAATTGTTAAAATTTTAACGTAAAACCGCTATTGCCAGTTAACTAGCAATTTTAACGTGAAACCGCTATTGCCAGTTAACTGTCAATAGCCACTTCGAAAAAAAAAAAAAAAAAGCAAAACGAAAAGTTTATTTTTTACATTTTTCTTATTTCTGCTCAGAGTATAGATAATGGATCCACTACTATAGTTTAGGGCAGAAACAAGAAACTTCCTTTACTGGATAACAGAGGAGCTCTGTCATGTGGTCAGAATTATACACACGTGTTTTCTTGACGTGGCTGAAATGTTTACCAAGATTAAGAATCGCAATAGTCGAGGATTCAGAATTTCTGAACGGAGTTTAGCAATACGTGTAATGACAGCCCATGTAAACCTCACTTTATTTAGGGATCAGTGACGTTTTAAGGATGTGCATTATCTCCTGATGTCTTCTTGAAGTCCATACCCACAATCTATTTCCAGCATCAGCAAACGATTTCTTAAAACACAGCATATAACATTTGAAAATGTTTCAGAATACATGCATTTGTTAAACGCGCTTTAAGACCTCTTCGATCGACTATTTATCAATTAATCCAAAGTTAATCACACTGCAGCAGCTTTACTGCTATTTACCACGTGACCCCTACTGACCAATAAAATTGAATCGCGCGTACTTTTCATCACGTGGATTAGTCCTATATAATTGTGCCCCCCCCCCTTGAACCCTACTTGGGGTTTACAGGGGTAAAACTATTTTTTCTTATCTCTGCTCTAAAATATAGATTGTGGGTACTCGTTAGAACCGCCTCGATGACGCGTTTCTACCGTATACCCTCAATCTATATTTTGGGCAGAAATAAGAAAAATATCACAATTTTTCATCTTAAAATTTTCTTTTTAGAATGTATTTGTACAGGCGTGTTTTCGAAATGTAATGATCACCCCTCTAAACCCCAGTTTATATGAGAAAACGGATGCTTAAGGGGTATACATCATTTTCTTACTTCTGCTCCAAGACATAGGTTGTAGGTACTCGTTCGAACCGCACCATTGAGGCGTTTCTAACTCATTGAGGCGGTTCTAAATAGCCCACAAACTATGTTTGGAGTCTAAATAAGAGGGTTTACAGGGGTAACCTTATTTTTCTTATTTCTATTTTGAGCAGAAACTAGTAAGAAACTTATCAAAATTTTTCATTTTGAAATTTTCATTTTTTCGGCGGGTAAGTTTACAATGCATTTGTATAAGCGTGTTTTCGTAATGTATAGCAAAATTTCATCAGAAAATAACATTTTTGACTATTGAAAGAAAGCATTATGCCACACGGAAGGTTTACCGTAATGTTTAAGTTTTTTTTTATACTGCTTAATAGACAGAGCGCAATAACAATTAAGGACCCGCATGTACCGGGAAGGGTTTTTCGATACTGAACCAGCCCAAGAGTATTAGCACACAAACAGTACGCGGCGTATGACAAGGATCTTCACTGTTTGGTCAAAACAATACGATCACATCCGAGCAACATAGTTTATTCTTTCATATATCTAAAATGGTGACTTTTCGGATGAACATTTGTTATATTTTTCTTAATTGTACTCCAAACACAAGTTATGGATGCTCGTTAGAACCGCCTCATTGAGGCGGTTCTAACAAATACCAACAACCTATGTATTGGAGCAGAAATAAGAAAAATAATGTATACCCACGTAAACCCCAGTTTTTTCTCTATAAAGTTAGGTTTAGAGGGGGGTGGGGGTGGTGGTGTTCATTACACGGACTTATTAACGTGATACCCAGGCATTAATAGGTGAATAAAAACAGTCTAAGTCCAGATTGCGTACCACCTTTTGCAGCGTATATTCAGAGACAATTGGCCCTTCAGTATTGACAGT
The DNA here is from genome assembly GCA_963580285.1 of Lucinisca nassula. Classification (NCBI taxonomy): domain Eukaryota; kingdom Metazoa; phylum Mollusca; class Bivalvia; order Lucinida; family Lucinidae; genus Lucinisca; species Lucinisca nassula. The sequence goes on from OY757024.1 coordinate 113,338,211, forward strand.
ACTTTGATTAACCCATTCAGTACCAGAAACCCCTAAACGGGTACCCTGGTAAACAGTCCAGGCCCAGATCAGACGCCGCAGAACGCGGCGTCTGATCAGGGCCTCCACTGTTTGCTAAAAGTTCAGTCATTTTCCAAATCAATTTTGAAGAAAACACAACCTGACACCCCTAAATTTTGAATTTGAAATGAACTCCTTCTATATATAAGGTGGAAGGTTCGATTTGGTACAAAAAGGGTTAATATTCACAGTCGTACCCAAATCATTTCGTACCATTTTAGGCGACTTTAGTGATAGTAATGGTACTAGCGTGACGCTGGAACGTCATTAGGTCATGTATTGCCGTTTTCTTTTGCTTTTTTTTTTTTTGCATTTTGGTTTTACGGTCCTTTCAAGATTATTTCACTCTATCGGGCCGATCGTTAATCAGAGATGGGCGAAAACCGGAGTACCCGGAGAACATGTCCATCCGTTGCAGAACTTGGCGTCTCACGCTCTTTTCTATACAATTATAATAACAGTTCTGGTAAATCAGCATTGTGTGTGTGTGTGTGTGTGTGTGTGTGTGTGTGTGTGTGTGTGTGTGTGTGTGTGTGTGTGTGTGTGTGTGTGTGTGTGTGTGTGTGTGTGTGTGTGAATTCGGGTTTAAAGTCGCTTTCAACAATTTTTCAGTCATATCACGACGGTGTCTGGTTGCGACAGGGAGCTCAATGCCCACTTTATACAAGAGGCTCAATGAGCCTAAACCGCTCACCTGAGGAACTTAAGTTTTAACAATTCACAGACTTGACTACTAAATCTGCTAATAGAATCCAGCCCATTGACCCTTACAGGATATAAGTCATCATTATTGCATTGCATTCCAAGTTTGAGACTTCTAGCTTCTATAGTTCCTGAGAAATCTTTGACGAAAATTTAACATTGGTCAAAATGGAGAGAAAGAAGAATGAAAGAACAGATGAACAAATAAGCTGAGAAAGCCCAATGTCTCTTACACAAAATAAGTCATCATTATTCTATTGAATACCAAATTTGATGCTTCTAGCTTTTATAGTTCCTGAGAAATCTTTGATTAAAAAATTAACATTGGTCTATTATCTCTATATGGAGAGAAAGAAGAATGAAGGAACAAATGAACCAGACTAGCTCCAAAACCTAATGCAGCCTTTCCCCTTGCCCAATGGTGCTACACATAAAATTTAAACAAGATTGGTCGACTGCCTTCTGAGATATGCTTCATTGAAAGTGTGGACGACGGATGGACGGACGACAGACGACGGACTCCGGAGCCTTGGTATACTATCAGCTCACTGGAGCCTTTGGCTCAGGTGAGCTAAAAATTCAAGTCGCTATTTCTGTCACAACATTTTCCCTACGTTAAGTCTATGGGCAAATTTTTTTGTCTCTCAAGGTCACGTAACTCCGTGGTCAATATTCCGATTCGGCCCAAAATCGAACTTAACCGAGATTTTATGCCTGTCCTCGTTACCTGCAAGTTTGAAGCTGATATGAATAAAAATAAAGTTGCTATCGTGGTCACAACGTATTTTTTTATGCTCAAGGGCAGGTAACTCCAAGGCAAATATTCCGATTCGGCCCAAAAGCGAACTTAACCGAGATTTATGTCTGTCCTCGTTACCTGCAAGTTTGAAGCTGATCTGAAAAAATTCAAGTCGCTATCGTAGTCGCAACATTTTCCCTAATTAAGTCTATGGGCAAATTTTTTGTCGCTCAAGGTCACGTAACTCCGAGGTCAATATTCCGATTCGGCCCAAAATTGAACTTAACCGAGATTTTATGCCTGTCCTCGTTACCTGCAAGTTTGAAGCTGATATGAATAAAAATAAAGTTGCTATCGTGGTCACAACGTATTTTTTTATGCTCAAGGGCAGGTAACTCCAAGGCAAATAATCTGATTCGGCCCAAAATCGAACTTAACCGAGATTTTATGTCTGTCCTCGTTACCTGCAAGTTTGAAGCTGATCTGAAAAAATTCAAGTCGCTATCGTAGTCACAACATTTTCCCTATGTAAAGTCTATGGGCAAATTTTTTGTCGCTCAAGGTCATGTAACTCCGAGGTCAATATTCCGATTCGAACTTAACTGAGATTTTATGCCTGTCCACGTTACCTGCAAGTTTGAAGCTGATCTGAATAAAAATAAAGTTGCTATCGTGGTCACAACGTATTTTTTTATGCTCAAGGGCAGGTAACTCCAAGGCAAATAATCCGATTCGGCCCAAAATCGAACTTGACCGAGATTTTATGCCTGTACTGGTTATCTGCAAGAATGAAGTCGATCAGAAAAAAAATTGACGGAGCTAGAGTGATGACAAGCTTTTTCCTATGTGAAGTCTATGGGAGCTAGATGTTGCCATGGCAACCAGAGTTCCACTCAGATCTGCCTGAAAACCTAATGAAGCCTTTCCACTTGCCCAATAATGCGACACATGAAATTTGATCAAAGTTGGCCAAGTAGTCTTTAAGATATACATTTTTGAAATTCCCATTAACCCTAATGCAAAAACACACAAGGGCAGGTAACTCCTAAGTGAATGATCCGATTCTGCCAGTTATCGAACTTGACCGAGATTTCATGGCTGTGCTGGTTATCTGCAAGAATAAAGCCAATCTGAAAATAATTGAAGCAGCTACGGTGATGACAACATTCTCCCCATGTTAAGTCAATAGGCAATTTTTTCAACGCTCAAGGGCACGTAACTCCTGAGTGAATAATCCGATTCAGCCCAAAATCGAACTTGATCGAGATTTCATGCCTGTCCTCGTTATCTGCAAGAATGAAGTCGATCAGAAAAAAATTGACGGAGCTAGAGTGATGACAAGCTTTTTCCTATGTTAAGCCTATGGGAGCTCTTTGTTGCTGTGGCAACCAGAGTTCTCATCCGATCTGCACGAAAACCTAATACAGCCTTTCCCCCTACCTGATGATGGTTCATAGGAAATTTGATCAAGGGCGGCCCACTGGTTCCAGAGATATACTTCGTTGAAAGTGTGGACGACGGACGACGGACGACGGACGCCGGCTCGTGGTATACTAATACCTCACATGAGCCTTCGGCTCAGGTGAGCTAATAATGCTGCCTCACTGAAGTATCATGTCCCAGACACATTACGTGATACCACACCCAGTCACATTATCTTGACACTAGGTTGACCAGTCCTAGCTCTACCCCGTTAATCTGAGTGCCAAGCGAGGAGCAGCTAGTACCTTTCTTAACGACTTTGGTATGTCGCGGCCCGGGATCGAACCCGTGACCTCCCGTTCCCCGGAGCGGACACTACAATCTGAGCTATCGGGGCGGGTCAAAATCAGCATTGTATACAAATAATGTCTACCTCTGTATTTTTATGCATTTTCTATGCTGATCTTGTCGATCAGTTCAGAATTACTTTTTTTTCTGGAACTACTTAATTATTTAATTGTCATAAACGACTGCAGATGAGTCAAAGCGGAAAGCTGGTAAATGCATAGGGGAGACCCGGGCATAGTGTTGCATTTAAGTTTTCGGGCAAGTGATATTATCTATTATACAATACCAATTGCGGCGTGATACATTTTCGGAAACACCATTTGGTCAGATTGGACGTTGGAAGAACCTGTTTAATGAGAGGTCGAGGCATTTTCCACCTTGAAAGTTATATCTAAAACAGGTTCCTACATACTGATAACAGTTTTGATGATTTTGTGGAATATACGATCATTTAGAGGGCTTCACATTACAAAATGAATTGTGTTTCGGCCACCGCCAGAGTTTTGTGTAAATGGTTTTATTTTCATACTCATAAGGTTAACAAGTCCGTGAAGTGAAACCCCATCTAAACCCCACTTTATATAAAAAAGTGGGGTTTGCAGCGGTCTGCATATTTTTCTTATTTCTGCTGCAAGACATAAGTACTCGTTAGAACCGCCTTGATGAGGCGGTTTTGATGAGCGCTAAAACCTATGTTTGGAGTATAACTAAAACAAATATCATATACACCACAATATCGTTATACCACGGTTCGTTATAACAGGGTTTGGATATAGAACGGTTTCAAGATCGATCCCAAAAATGTATAGATTATATAGAAAAATGACCATAAAATGGTCATTTTTCTATATAATCTATACATTTTTGTTTGGATATAACATGGCTGTTTTGCTAACACAGTTTCTGCTTTTGGATCCCATTAATAGTGATATAAAGAGATTATGGTGTATTTTCATAAGAAAAAAAAGAAGACTTTCTCCAGGGAGATATGAAAAATGCACTATAGCACACAGATATGAGAGCCCTACAGCAGATGCAAAGTTTAAGTCTCCCATGTCAATTTAAGGTATACTCTGAAAGGAAAGAATGTACTCCTGTGGAGCGATTTTTTTCCTTTAAGAGTACAATGTAGATCCCTGTATCAGATAGACCGAGTCCATGAGAAAATGAACAACATGTTCAAAACCATTACGACAACACATCTGTGCGAAATATAGAGGATCTTACATGAGTGCTCATGTATTATTGAATTTATTTAACGAGTTGAGAAAAAGGGATAAAATGCGAGGCTTTGCCGAGCATTTTATCCCTTTTTCCTCAACGAGTTTAATAAATTCAATAATGCATGAGCACGAATGCAAGATTCTATTTATCATATGACATTTATAACGCATTTTATTCACGTTTGTTTACAAAAATATCAATATTCCGCCATTAGTAAACACGACGTCGCTAAGGACGTCGTACACGTAACGTTACGGGACGTATCTACCTAATTTGCATATTTAATCCACTAGTGGATTATCGATAATATTACATGGCGTTATTTCACTCTCAGACGCGACGTCATATGATAAAGTGCATTCTTTCATATCTCCAAAATGGTGATTTTTTTTTTCTCACGAAATTTGTGATATTTTTCTTATATGTATTCCAAACATAGATTGTTGGTGCTCTTTAGGGCCGGTTCTAAAGAATATCCACAATCCATGTTTTGGCACAGAGATAAGAAAAAATAATGTACCCATGTGATACCCAGTAATACCATAGTGCAGTTTATATTTTGCTTTTGGTCCTTTGAGATCAGCGTGAATATTCTGAGAAATCGGAATTAAATTATTGGTTTAGACTCATATTCTAGACAGGTTTTTAATTATTTGGACCCCATTTTGATTTATATCAGTCTTTGTATCGACTGCCTATTCGAAATTCGCAAAATTGCAGTATGTTTCCTCTGGCTTTCTTTGCCGGATCATTACAGGGTCACTGATGAGGCTTTATTAGCCGAAACTACGTAGTATGACCCATCTTCTTTCTTATGAATATTTTCATTGCTCTCAAAGGAACTTATTTTTGATTTTTATTTTTCTTTATATAAAGTGGGTTTAAGAGGAGTGTTCATTACAAAGACTTGCTAACACGTTGGTTGCCTGACCTTTTAAATGGTGAGTACACCAAGTGCAGCTACTCCCGTTCAGTAAAAGGTTCTATGTTATATTCTATATGTTATATTCACTATGTTACATTCCACCATAACATATGTGGGTTGACAACAAGGAATACAACACTATGTTAGTGGTGCGTATCCTGATTTTTCACATTTCCATTGCTTCTGCGGAAAGTACCGGAGATTTTAGTTTCGTAGAGTGGGCCAAAGTTTCGAACACGCAGAATTTAGATGTTCAGGTTCAGATGTCTCTGGATGACTGTCTGATTTTATGTTGGAAAGAACAGCAATGCAAATCTATCAGTTATCATCGACATACCACTCTTTGTGAACTCAGCACAGGGGATACTAGCGACGGTATTCAGCTTGAAGTTAGTTCCGAAAGCATTTATAGTGAAAAGTCAAGATGGACAGAGGTACTGCTTTTTATTTTATTCTTGTTTTTTTTTTTTTTCGAACTTAAAAGAACTATACATGTAACAGACGTTTAAGGTAAAAGTTGAAATATAAGGAATATGAGAACTGGTGATTGTTTTTTTTTTTATTTATGCAATTGAATTTGAGATTTCTGTGCCCGAGTCAGTGAGAGTAGATTGTATTTTAATTATAGGTAAAAGACTGAATTTTATTACAGGTAAAAGCACAATTAAAGAGCCATTCAACCCTCTTGACTGAACAATTTTAGCTTTGTCTCAAACTGTCAAAGACTCGGACAATCCGCTCACGTTTAAAACGCGCGATACATTCCGAAAACACGCCTCAACAAATACATTGCATATTTTACCGCTGAAAAAATGAAAATTTTAAGGTGAAAAATTGTGATATTTTTCTAATTTCTGCTCAAAATACAGATTGTGGGTACTCGTTAGAACTGCCGCGATGAGGTGGTTCTAACGAGTACCCACAATCTATATTTTACAGCAGAAATAAGAAAAATAAGGTGTACCCCTATAAACCCAGTTTTACTATATAAAATTTGGATCAAGGGGGTCAAAATTATATAGGTGTGTTTTCGTGATGTTTCATAAATTCTGTCGCAAACAACTTTGGCAATTATAGGAACTCTACTATTCATTATTATTCATAAAGATGTGTTATATACATAATCATTCTGACTTTTTAATTTCAATATTCTCATAATTCTTCATACCGTTAGATCATTAACTGATTGACGCTTATGACCCACAAATAGGGTTGACGCGTCGTTAAACACGAAATCATCATCATCATCATCATAAAGATGTGTGCACCACCGTTATCTCAATCACTATTACTGTTTCGAACCAATGCTTGTGTCGCTCGGATTTTTTTCCAGAGTTCCATATACGAGGGTAGGCTGAAAAGTTCTGAGCCTGACCAAGATCCAATGGTTTGTCCATGCTGAAAATGCCTTATTTTTCAACATAGTTTCCCTTCCTGTCCACACACTTCCTCCAGCGATGCTGGAGTCCTTGGATCCCACTGGTATAGAAGGTCACATCTTGGTCCCTGAAAAACTCCTCCACAGCAGCTATCACCTCCTCGTCTGACCGATAATGCTGCCCAGCCAAGTGCTTTTTGTTTGGAAACAGGAAATAATCTGATGGAGCTAGATCATGTGAATACGGAGGGTGATCGACAAGTGTGAGGCCACAATCATGCACAGCAGCCATTGCGACAACCGATTTATGAACAGGCGCATTGTCCTGATGGAACAAGACCTCTTTTGTCAAGTTTCCGGGTCGTTTAGCCTTAATTGCTTTTCGCAATTGTTTTAGCAGATCTGCAAAATACTCCCCATTAATTTTTCTGCCCTTTTGAAGGTAATCTATGGGAATTATACCCTTGGCATCCCAGAACACTGATGCCATCACCGTCCCTGCAGAGGAGACGACCTTTGCCTTCTTTGGAGGGGGTGAGCCAGGGTGCTTCCATTGCATGGATTGTCTTTTGGTCTCTGGCTCAAAATGATGAACCCAACACTCATCCTGAGTGACAAAACGGTCAAGAAAACCATCTTGGTCTGCTTCAAAAATAGCCAAGTTGGCTTGTGACAGGTTCAGTCTGGTCAACTTTTGGTCAGGCGTCAAAAGCCGTGGCACCCATCTGGCGGAAACCTTTGACATTCCTAATTCACTGTGTAGAATGTTCTCTACTCGTTCACGGGAGATGCCAACAGTGTTAGCTACGTAACTGATTCACAGTTAAACGCCTGTCAACAATCACGGCCCTGTGAACTCGGCTGATGGTTTCCTCAGTTGTTGCCGTTGTGGGTCGTCCACACCGGTCATCATCTTCAAGGCTGTCCTTGCCCATCTTAAAATTTGCTGCCCACCTTTTCACGGTTGCATACGAAGGAGCATCATCCCCTAATGTAGCAACCATATCGGCATGAATGTCCTTAGGAGCTAACCCCTTTTTATGGAGGTACTTGATGACACCACGATGCCAGATTTTGTCCATTTTCTAAAAAACGTGCTAGTATCAATTTAAAGATAAACTTGAACTCATTTGAGTCAAATCAAGTAATAAAGGTTTGGATTTAATGAATACAAAATTTCATGGCTGTTCGATGCCTGCTTCTTGGTCAGGCTCAGAACTTTTCAGCCTACCCTCGTAAGAAGTAGTGGGGTTATTTTACAGTTAACCTTCTTTATACCAACATTGGTTATAATGGCAAAACTCGTTATAACGGCAGTTTCAGTGGAATGACTACTTTGCTAAAGGCTTAGCCTAGGATACAAGCGGCGTGGGATCTCCTCGGATTGGAAATGCACAGATCGAGTCCCTAGTCAAGAAAGATTCTTGAAACCTAATACTCCAAGAAACCATTTGTTAAATCGCCTCACCGAGGTGATTCTGACAAAGTCTATAAAATCTGTTTTTTTTTTTGTTTTTTTTTTTGAGTAATAATGGGGAATAGGCCTTTTATTACTTATCATACTCCTAAATGGGATTCTTTGTACCGACAAATTCATTATAATGGCACAATAATAGGGAACAAATACTATCGTTATAACGCGGGTCCTCAGTTCTGCGTCGAACCAATGTTTGAATTGCTGTGGATGTTTTCCATAGTTCCATATAAGAAGTACTGGGGATATTACACGGTTAACCTTCTTTATACCGACATTCGTTATAACAGTAAAACTCGTTATAACGGCGGTTTCAATGGAATAACAAGCGGGGTGGTTACAAGCGGCGCGGGCTTCCCTCGGGTTGGAAATGCGCAAATCGAGTCCATAGTCATGAAAGATTCTTGTAATACTCCAAGAAACAATTGTTATAGATATATCGGTGAGGCGATTCTAACAAATGTCTATAACATTTGTTTCTTGGAGTAATAATGGGGAAAAGACCTTTTATAACCTATCATACTCCTAAATTGGATTCTGTATAACGACAAATTCATTATAACGGCACAATAATAGGAAACAAATACTGCCGTTATAACGCGGGTCGCCAGTACTGCGTCGAACCAATAATTGAGTCGCTATGGATTTTCTTTCCATAGCTCCACATAAGAAATACTGGGGTTATTACTCGTATGCTGATTTTCTTCTTTTAGCTTGCAATTTTGTCTTTCTTTATCTTTGAAATGTCAGTGGTGTATACTCATTAGAATCGCCTGGATGAAGACGCGATTAGAGAGACAGAGGACAAAAAGGAATATGAAAGTGAAGGGAAGGAAGAAATAATCCGCTTTACCCCCACCTGCTTCAAAGATATATAGCAGGCATTGCATAACTGCATGTGTACTTTGACATAAATTAAAACCCAAATCAGGTGATCAGGCTCTACACTGTTTGCTGAAAGAACATTGTTTTACATATAAAACTAAAACTTTACAATGAATAAAGCAATATTTATAGGCTTTAAGATGGAACTGGATCTAAGCTTTACGAAAACACGCCTATTCAAATAATATTCAAGATTGAAAATTTTCAGGTATAAAATTATGATATTGTTCTTATTCTTGCTAAAAACGTAGAATGTGGGAACTCGTTAGAACCGCCTGCGAACAGTCCTAATATGGATTGTTGGTGCTCGTTAGAACCGCCTCATTGAGGCCACAATCTATGCTTTGAGCAAATATAAGGGAAATAATGATTACTCCAGTTAATCCCATATTTCTATATAAGGTGGGATTTAGAGGGTTGTTCGTTGCATGGACTTATTATCGTGGGTGAACAAACGAAAGTTTAGCTTCTGTGGCTTCCAAAGTTTAACCCATATATACCTAGCAGCCCTTTTCTGGGACATTGGCAAACAGTGCAGATCGAGATCAGACGCCGCAGAACGCGGCGTCTTATCTGGGTCTACACCTACACTGTTTGCTTAAAGAACATTAATTTTTGTAAAAATTGCATCAAACAAAAGCAAAATAGAAGTGGAGGCAATGATCAGGAATCGATACATCACGTGAACAAGTCCGTGAAATGAACACCCCCTTACACCTCACTTTATATAGAGAAAACTGGGGTTAACGGGGGTAAACAATATTTTTCTTATTTCTGCCCCAAGACATAGGTTGTGGGTACTCGTTAGAACCGCCTCAATGAGGCGGTTCTAACGAGTACCCACAACCTATGTTTGCAGTATAAATAAGAAAAATATTGCAGATTTTCGTCAGAAAAGTAGCCATTTTGGAGATGTAAAAATTGCACTATATCGCACGGGTCTGTTATCGTAATGCAATTAACCCACAGCTCCCATCAGAGACACACCTGACACGCCTATTATTGGAAACCAACCGCTCCAAACTTACTAGGCGGATGATTCCATTATCTTATATGGGTTAAATTTCTTATCATTATTATTATTTCAGGAAGCAATGTTATCGGCATGTTCGAGGCGTAGAAGACAGTTCCAGTTTTACAGTAACTGCAGAAAAGATTCTCAATCGTCATGTATGTGCCGTCCTATTGGAAAATACCAATTTAAAAGGGGTCCTTAAATAGCCCCCAATGAAAAGGGGTCCTTAGCCTACTCCTCTCTGTCTTCTTAATTTGCGTGTACATAGACCATTGCCCCTTATCCTGCTGAATAAATAAATATAGCCACATCCATATTTCTGACTATCCACCAATCAAATTACTTGAGCCACGCCAAGCGAATTTGTGTCTTCGAGCATTCCGTCATGACAAATTTTAACTGCGCATGCCCAGCCATTCAGAGGGGCCAGGGATATGGCTTTTTGTCTGAAGGTTCCTCTTGATTCACTGCTTGTATGAGCGAGCAGCGAAGGTTCTGGCGAGACTGCGCGGATGAACCTTCGCTGCTCGCATAGGCGATAAGTACCAAAATCGCTTGACGGGGCCCAATTGATAATGTTCTGACAATATACTTTGTGCAGTGCACAAGCTGCACAACAAATAGTGTATATTCTGATCAGATGACTCTGATCAGGATCTACACTGTTTGTAAAGTTAGGGATCGTCTTTTTCAGTGGGATAAGGGTTAATATGACCAGAAGCATGTCTGTTTTGTTTGTTTGATTTGAGGTTTAACGTCCCCGTCAACAACATGTAGGTCACTTTTGAGACGTTGCTTCCAATTTTGTGGGACTCTTACCCAATATTGAGATGAAATGACATTCAAGCCCTGCCGCCCAATGAAACCATAACTGATCCCTAGGCGATAAGCTCCGTTTCTTCTCGCGTGCTCTGTCAAATAGTGTCAAAATAGTGTCAAGAGACGGACGGAAAGACGGACAAACGCACGGACGGACGCACGAACGGACGAACGGCAAGACGAAATCTATATATCCCCATAGCATACTTTGTATGCCGGGTGTATAATGAAACAGCCAAGACCCGAAAACAATTTCAAACCTAAGTTCTATAATTAAGATTCAAATAATATATTTAAATGATCTCAGTTTCAGATTATGTGTTTGTATGTTAGATCAAATATCATACAGCGGTATGTTATGTGTTGGGAAAACATTCCGAACTTATCACATAAAATGCCAATCACAACCATTGTCGTCTGTCTGCTGTCTGCCGGTTACCTTAAAAGTCATTTTTGCAAACACTGTGATCCAGCTCAGACTGCTCCAACAAGAGCAGTCTGATCGGGACACACACTGTTTGCCTGTATGCAAAAATAGTTTATAAAAGTTTGCGAGAAGATTCAGCAGACAACATCAGCAGATGACATTTTCAGATGCTGTTTTTCTTGGCAGGGTTAAGTAAAGAACTTATAAATGTTTTTTTAACAGTTTAAAATTTCATTTAAAACTTAAAAAATAAACGTTTACATTCAAAAATGGAATATCAAATTTACATCAAAAGTTATTAACTAGATTTACAGCCTTCAATGGACATAAGAAAATGTATAAGAAAATAATAGAAATTGAAAAAATGTCAGTTTTAAAGTTAATTCAAAGAGTTAAAATCAACTATGATGTCACCAAATATTGCATTGTGGGTCTAAAAATCTGCCATGAGTATCCATTCTCCTTAATGACAAATAGAAGTGAAGGCAATGATCAGGAATCGATACAATTAACCCACAGCTCCCACCAGAGACACCAAAGAGAAAGAAACACAAACATGAAACATCTAGACCCTAATGGAAACATCAATAGTGGAGAGCCAAAAGGACAGTTACTTTCCAACAAAATGGCCAATTGGCTATCCAAAACAATATAATACAAGCGATACACACACTCAAAGACAAGCCATAACAAAAATAAACCGCCTTGGAACGGTCAGGGAAACGAATTCCACCGATTTTACGTTGCCACAAACCCTGAACCCAGTAAGCATTCTACATAAATCTACAGCGGGCCGTTAGCGGCCCGTCAGGGTAGCTGACGGGCCGCTAACGGCCCGCTGTAGATTTATGTAGAATGCTAGCAGGGAAGGCATATGTGATTTTTTTCTCTTGACGTGTTTCATTTATAAACCTTTCAGACTGTCCCGACCCAGAGTTTGTGGAGGACACAGAACGCGTCCTTGGTAATCTGAGGAGAGTTGGCAGCAAGGTTCTGTATACATGTATTATATCAGAATTCAGTCAGTGGACAACTGTGTACCCCATTGGTTTAGCGAAATGTGAAGATGACAATGTCTGGTCCGACATCTGGAGGCCGTGTACAGAGCCGGGTAACCTTCTCTCTCTCTCTCTCTGTCTCTCTCTCTCTCTCTCTCTCTCTCTCTCTCTCTCTCTCTCTCTCTCTCTCTCTCCGACATCTGAAGGCCGTGTACAGAGCCGGGTAACTCTCTCTCTCTCTCTCCCTCTCTCTCTCTCTCTCTCTCTCTCTCTCTCTCTCTCTCTCTCTCTCTCTCTCTCTGTCTTTGAAGCTCTCAGTGGGTGTGTATAGAGCGCGTATTCGTTCGTATGTGTACGTGTGCGAGTGCGTTTGCGTGTTAACATCCATGCGTGAACGCAATACATTTTGACACAAACAACATACAATAGAACTTCGATGGCTCGAACACCGATGTCTCGTTTACCATGGCCGAGTCCAACCCGTTTTCGAGTCCCTAGGGAAGTCCTCTACGTAAGACGAAGTGTGGCACAATATCGGCGATTTTCGACTTTTATCTTGCTAATGTATGCTGTGTGTACTCATTAGAATCGCCTCTATGAGGCGATTCTAATGAGTACACACAGCATACATGTTTATTATAGAGCACCGAAAAGATATCCCAAAATTACCCCCATTATCCCTCTTGGCAGTAACCCTCAGTGGTTCGAACTACCCCCGTCTCAAACAGATTTTCGTGGTCCCAAAGGTGTTCGAGCCATTGAAGTTCGACTGTAAAAGAATTAAATTCGTCCCACTAGGTAAAAACTACGCACTGAACAGACCAGCACTCCAGAGTACTACGTATGCTAACGAAGGCTATGGACTATCTGCAGCCTCCTACGCCGTTGATGGCAATACGGTGACTAGATGGGTGAATAACGTCTTTACGTGCGCTCATACCATTGACAAACAAGCCTGGTGGTACGTAGACTTGGGAAAGAATGTTATTGTGGGGAAAGTTGTGGTATACCTTCGTTCAGATGATGCATGTAAGTAACACAAAAATATTTCCATTTATTTTTATGTTGTACTCAGGGAAGAATTCAAATCAGTCTTTATTATCATTAGACTAGTCAAATCAGCCTGTATTACCATTAGACTAGGCAAAAGGCTCTGCCCCGCCCCCGCCCATCGGGGCTTGGAGAAATAGATTGGGCAGCACGATACCGACCGCACATGAGTACTGGTAAACCGCTTAGAACATCTAAGCCTGCCCAGGAAAATTGCCACGAGTCGGCCCGTCGATGAGGCGATTCTAATGAGTACACAGAACATACCATAGTTTCATATAAACATTATGCCTCCTGACATGGCTCAATGTGTGTGTGTGTGTGTGTGTGTGTGAATTCGGGTTTAACGTCGCTTTCAACAATTTTTAGTCATATCACGACGGTGTCTGGTTGCGACAGGGAGCTCAATGCTCACGTTTATAGTGCTGCCTCACTGAAGTATCATGTCCCAGACACATTACATGATACCACACCCAGTCACATTATCCTGACACTGGATCGACCAGTCCTAGCTCTACCCCGTAAATCTGAGTGCCAAGCGAGGAGCAGCTAGTACCATTTTTAACGACTTTGGTATGTCGCGGCCCGGGATCGAACCCGAGACCTCACGTTCCCCGGAGCGGACACTCTACCAACTGAGCTATCGGGGCCGGTAACATGGCTCAATGAATAATCCTCAATGGCTGGAACTACCCCTGTCTGGAACACATTTTCATGGTGCCAAAGCTGTTCGAGCCATCGAAGTTTCAGTAGGTACTTGTTTGAAACATATACAGTGAAACCTCAGTAGGTCGAACAGCGCTGACTCGTTTACGTCGGCTAATTCGAAATTGTTCTTTAGTCCCTAGAAAATATTCCCCGTTACTTCAGTTATCATGACAGGCCTCCATAGCATAGTAGGTAAGAGCGCTGACTCTCTCGCCGCCCTGGGGCCAGTTTCATCAAAGCATCTGCGACGTATTTTCGTCTTAAAAAGATCGTACGAAGTTCTTACGACAAAAATCCTGTTTCATCAAATGCTCACAATCTGCGATGTTCGCATATTTTGTCGTATTTCTGAGATGAATATTTAGACGTCGCACATTGAAATGTTCGTCTTATCACAGCCATAGCTGAAGAAGATGACGCGCGGCATAGGTTAAATTGTTAAAAGGATGGTACGCAACATTTCATTTTGTTTATACCTACGCAGATAAACGCCCATTACTTTTACAAGCCCACGCAGTAATGATCAATCGAAACTACCACTCCCCCTTCTTATAATCTTTAAGTTTTGGGTGTGGAAACTTAGCGTTTTTTTTATTTTTCTTTGCAAAAATTGAGATTGAGAGTACTCGTTAGAAGCGCATCGTTGTGGTTGTGCTTACGAGTACCCACACTCTATATTTCATGGTATAACCTAGAATTGACGTTCGCTTTCGCACATCGGGTTTGGCCTGCATAGTGCTTCCGCGCAGAGCTGAAACTGACCAACATTACGAAAACATGCCTATACAAATACATTGTAACCTCTATCGCCGAAAAAAAAAAGTCAGATAAAAATTGTGATATTTTTCTTATTTCTGCTCAATCGAGACGTGATAACGAGTACCCACGACCTATACTTTAGAGCAGAAATAAGGAAAATAAAGTTTACCCCTGTAAACCCCAGCTTTACTATATAAAAGTTGGGTTCAAGGGGTTTAAAATTATACAGGCGTGATTTCCTGATGATTTGATTACTGGTTTGCTGTTTAGAATGTAACAGCCTAGCCAAGAAAAGTGGTGCGAGTGGGACCGCTCCTTAAACCCTGGCGGTTTCTTTGGTCGATGGGCTTAAGATGCCATTCCATCTCAAGGTCTGGTAAAATCCCCACAAAATCAGAAGTGGCGTCTCCGAAAATGACCTATATACATGTACCAACAGTTGACGGGACCTTAACAGCAAAATAACCGACGCGACGAGCCACAATCTGCGATTCAAATAAAGACTTGAGATTAAAACGAAGACTCAGTGTGCCTAAAATCGACACATCGAACTAGAATTGTCAATACGACACAGATGCCTCCGCCCGGGGACCATCCTCACCAAGGAAATAAATAATAAAAATAAATAAATAAATAAAATAAAGACACCATTTCTGGCTTGGAAAACTGTCCCTGAGGATATCGGCGTAGGTGGGGGTAATGTCTTGAATCTTGGAAAATGTGTGTATCATCATACCAAATATGAACCAAATCCATAAAAAATAAATTACTAAATCTGTGACATTGTCCTTGAGTTTTGGTTTTAAGGCCTCTTTTATTTCGAGCCTATCATTAATCAGATGTTGGCGAAAACTAAACGGAGTAGCCGGAGAAACGACCTGTATCTTTCATCATACCAAATACGAGCTAAATCCATGATATGGTTAGGGAAATGTGAGCTCCTATTTAAACGTTGACAT
This sequence comes from Lucinisca nassula, assembly GCA_963580285.1. NCBI lineage: Eukaryota > Metazoa > Mollusca > Bivalvia > Lucinida > Lucinidae > Lucinisca > Lucinisca nassula. Next base: position 113,354,103 of record OY757024.1, read on the forward strand.
TAAAATATTCTGAGTCCGTGACCTTGACCTTGAGGTCATGAGCATGGGCGCGGGTATGCTGAATAAACTTTAAATAAGTATCGATCATCGTACTAAATATGAACCGAATTCATTATATGGTTTTAAAAATATGAGCTCTTAAGTAATTCCTACATTTAAAGTTTTCTACTATGCCTTGACCTAGAGGTTATAGGTATGGGCAAGTGTATTGCTGAATAAACCTATTGGCCTATACCTATCATCACATTTCCATCATATGGTCTTGAAAATATGAGCTCATAAAAGTTTAGGTTCTTCCTGGTACAATGTCTTAACCTGAGGTCAAAGGATCACGTACGTACACCCCATACGGAAGGACGTACGTACATGTGTGTACACTCGTATGTACGAAAAGCTTCACGGCATCATGCAGGTGGCACGTGTGGGGGTGGGGGTCATAGTCTTGCGAACTTTCATTTCGTCTTTATTTTGCAGGCGATTGTATAATTGTGTATACATATATGTAGCTATAGAACTTCAGGTTCTTTGTAATTTAAAATCAGTCATGTTGTAGAATCTATGTTGCAAATGAATCTATGTTGCAAATGAATCTATGTTGCAAATGCAAACTCTGCCCCAATGAAAGCAATAGGGTTTATAAGCATGGAAGGGTCGACTCGCACCGCATTGCCTGGGCAGGCTTAGTTGCCTGATTGACCGAAACCAGCTAGTCTGGCCCAAAAAACATGGACACTCAATATTTTCCAGTTTTGTGGTGTATTCATTGCTTCCAAAGAATAATCCTTTTATAGAACATATTTGACGTAACTACAGCTGATGTGTGGGAATGTGTGGCGGCCGCAAAAAGTCTCCCTGCCCTACATCATAGTGTAGTTTATATTTTCTTGTCCTTTGGGATCATTGATTCCATTGCGGAATTTTGAAAATATTTTGGGGGTCACTGATGAGGCTTAATTGTCCGAAACTAGCAAGTCTGTCGCAGGAAAAATGGACACTCCATATTTTCCAGTTATGCGGTGTATTCCTTGCTTCCAAAGGGTAACCCTTTTATAGAACATATTTGATCCTAGAAGCGGTTTACAAGTACTCGTGTGCGGGTCGGTTTCAGCTGTGCGCGGAAGCATCATGTAGCCCATGTATTTCACGTTACGTTATATGCGGCGTCTTTGTTAAACAACGTCATGTATTGACCTTTTGTGTTAAAATCGTGCGTAAACTGTGTTTTAAGTGAATCTTGTATTTATGCCCTTGCATTACTGGATTTATTAAGGTAATAAAATGCTCAGCGAGGTCTCACCGTGATGTCATTCCTTTTCCTCATCTCAAAGATATACGTGCACTCATGGAAGAGGCCCGCCCGCATTAACTGACAAACGTGCTTGTGAAAGGTTCATTATAACGTTAAGACAGGCCTCCGTGGCCTAGTGGTTAAGAGCGCCTCGCTAGGGTCACATGTGAGACGCCAAGTTCTGCAACGGAAGGTCAGGTGGTTTTTCTCCGGGCACTCCGGTTTTCGCCCACCTCTGATTAACGATCGGCTCGATATGAGTGAAATAATCTTGAAAGGGCCGTAAAACCAAAAAAAAAAAAAAAAAAAAAATAACGTTAAATCAACGCTTATCTGACGTCAAGACGTCCACAAACAGCCCAACTCGCCAGTGGTAAAGAGGGAAGGGGTCCAATCAATTAACATCTGTATCTTACGACAATGTATTGGCAACACAAGTTTGAAGCAACATAGAATCAACGCTGATTCAATGTTGTTTGTACTGAATATTCATCTAGGTCCACAGGAACAATAATTTTAAAGCGTGTAATCTACCTTACACGGCTATTTAAAGACGGCACGTGATCACGCATGTGACAATTAGTGGCCCTGTTTAAGCGCATATTCAAAATTACGACTTATTTTAGTGAAACGCAAATTTAGCTCGTACGAACACTTTGCGATGTTTTGATGAAACGGACGTACGCAGGTCTTTAAACCGTGCGTACGAGCAATTTAAGATTAATCGTACGATGTTTATTGGTGAAACTGGCCCCTGGTTCATACGTCACTGCAACGGAAGGTCGGGTAGTTTGTCTCCGGATACTCCTGGGGCCAGTTTCATCAATAAACATCGTACGATTAATCTTAAATTGTTCTTACGCACTTTTTAAAGAACTGCGTACGTCAGTTTCATCAAAACATCGCAAAATGTTCGCACGAGCTAAATTTGCGTTTCACTAAAATATGTCGCAATTTTGAATATGCGCTTAAACAGGGCCACTAATTGTCACATGCGTGATCACATGCCGTCTTGAAATAGCCGTGTAAAGTAGATAACACGTTTTAAGATTATTGGTCCGGTGTACCTAGATGTATATTCAGTACAAGCAACGTTGAATTGATTCTACGTTGTTTCAAACTTGTGTTTCCATTTCATTATCGTAAGATACAGATATTTAATATCTGGACCCATTTCCCACTGTAACATGGTGAGTTGGTCTGTTTTGTGGACGTCGTGACGTCAGACAAGCGTTGATTTAACGTTGTCATAATGAACCTTTTACGAGCGCGTTTGTCAGTAAATGCGGGGCGGCGGGGTGAGGGTGGAGCTTGGGATGGGAATGGGTGGTTCTCCAGCATGAGTACACGGTCACGTGTATTGTTGAGTTGTTTACATTAGATAACGTGAGACTTCGCAGAGCATTTTATTACTTTTTCACGCTCATTTTAATAAATCCAGAAATGCAAGAGCATGAAAACAAGATTCAATTTATCGTATGAACTTAAAACACAGTTTATGCACGATTTTAATACAAAACGTCAATGCATGACGTTGTTTAATAAGGATGCCGCATATAACGTTACCTGACGTAGCCTCTGTAAGTGTTCGTATTTTACGTATATCAGTTTTCAGTTCCGGTTTGTTGTTGGCAATGGTGACAGGTCTATAGCAAATATTTTTTAATTGATTGTTCGTCTGTCAGGCCGTCGAACCTTTCTTTCGACCCCCGCCCATCGGGGCTTAAAGAAATAGATGGGCTGCATGATGCTTCCACGCAGAGCTGAAACCGACCGCACACGAGCCTGCCCAGGCAAAGCGGTGCGAGTCGGTCCGTCCATGCTTATAAATATGTTCTATAAAAGGGATATCCTTTGGAAGCAAGGAATACACCACTGAACTTGAAAATATGAAGTGTACATGTTTTCTGGGCCGGACTAGCTCGTTTCGGCCAATTAGGAACCATCAGTGACCCTTAAATATTTTCAGAAATCCACAATGGAATCAGTGATCCCAAAGGACAAGAAAATATAAACTACACTATGATGGAGGGCAGGGAGACTTTTTACGGCCGCCACGCATTCCTAGATACCAGCTGTTGTGACGTTTAATAAACCCTATTGGTTTCATTGGGCGACGGGGCTTGAGATGTCATTTCATCTCAGTGTCGGGTAAAAGTCCCACAAAATTGGAAGCAACGTCTCCAAAATGACCTATACAATGTTGAAAGGGACGTTAAACCTCCAATCAACCAACCGTCCAACCAAGCGTCCAGCCTTTCAATTAAAAATAAATTCAGTTCATTTGCAACATAGATACTGCAGCATGACTGATTTTAAATTCTATAGCTACATGTATACACAATTATCCAATTGCCTGCACATAGACGAAATGACAGTACGCAAGACCACGACCCCCTCCCCACGCCGTCGACATTCAAGGTTTTCGTACATACGAACGTACGCCCATGTACGTACGTCCTTCCGCACGGAGTGTACGTACGTGATCCTGTATCCTCAGGTTAAGGAATTGTACCAGGAAGAACCTAAAATTTTAAGAGCTCATATTTTCCAGAGTATATGATGAAATGGTGATGGTATATATAGGTCAAAAGGTTTATTCAGCAATACACTGGCCCCTATGACCTCTAGGTCAAGTTATGGACTTAGAAAACTTTAAATGTTGAAATTATTTTTAAAATCATATAATGGATTTGGTTCATATTTGGTACGATGATAGATATACAAGTTTTATTCAGATACCCGCGCCAGTTCCCATGGCCTCAAGGTCAAGGTCACACTCATAATTTTTGGCATAATCGCGCCAATGCCCATGGCCTCAAGGTCAAGGTCACAGACTTAGAATTTTAGTGTCAACGTTTTTTAATAAGAACTCACATTTCCCAACCCATTTAATAGATTTAGTTCATATTTGATATGACGAAAGATACAGGTCGTTTCTCCGGCTACTCCGTTTAGTTATCGCCTGCATCTGATTAATGATCGGCTCGAAATAAACGAAATAACCTTGAAAGGGCAGGAAAATCAAAACTCAAGGTCAATGTCACATTTGGTAATTTATTTTTTTATGTATTTTGTTCATATCTGGTATGATGATACACACTTTTTTTTTCCAATATTTAAACGCCATTACCCACACCTACTCTGAAGGACAGTTTTCCAGCCGAGCAATACTGTCTTTTTTTTCTTTCTTTCTTTTTTGTTGGCAACATGCTGTTTTTCTTGGTGAGGATGGTCCCTGGGCGGGGGCATATGTGTCGTATTGACAATTCTAGTTTGATGTGTTAATTTGAGGTACACTGAGTCTTCATTTTAATCAAAAGTCTAATCGCAGATTGTGGGTAATCGTTAGAAACTACCTGAACGCGTTGGTTCTTAAGTTCCCGTCAATGTACATATATTTTAGGCCATTATGGAGACGCTGCTCCCGATTTTGTGGGGCTTTTACCCGGCATTGAAATGAAGTGACATTATAAACCCTACAGACGAAAGAAACCGCTAGGGTTTAAGGAGCGGTCCCACTCGCACCACTTTTCTTGGGCAGGCTTGTACCTTCTAACCGGTTAACCAGTTATCAAGAGGCGCTTCTAACGAGTACCCTCAATCTCTAAAAAACAACTAAGAAAATCCCCACCCCAAACCCAAACTAAAAATTATAACAAAGGGGTCAGTTTCGAGGGTCTTCATTGCATGGGCTTATATAACTAATGGGCGTGATCTGCGAAGGTAAGCGAAATGGTATATTACGTACCACCCTTTTTACAATGTTACTCAAGAGCTTTAACCTATGCTGCCCGTATGGTCGTGACATGTCCAAAGTTTAAGACGAAAATTTCAATGTGCGATGTCTAAATATTCATCTCAGAACTACGACAAAATCTGCGAACATCGCAGATCTTTAACATTTGATGAAACAGGATTTTTGTCGTAAGAACTTCGTACGATCTTTTTAAGACGAAAATACGTCGCAAATGCTTTGATGAAACTGGCCCCTGGTTTCGCAAACCTCTAATTAACGATCGGCTTGGAATAAGTGAGACAATATTAACCCATTGAGTACCAGAAACCCCAAAAAGGGTACCTTGGCAAACAGTGCAGGCCCAGATCAGACGCCGCAGCGTCTGATCAGGGCCAACACTGTTTGCTAAATGTTCAGCCAAATAAATTTTGATGAAAACACAACCTGGCACCCGTTAATTTTGGAATGGACTCCTCTTATATATAAGGTGAAAGATTCCATTTGGTACTAAAAGGGTTAAAAGGGCCACAAAACCAAAATAAAGAAATAAGAAAGAAAGAAAAACAACATTTTTGCATGACCCAGTAAACGCAAGGTGGATACTTAGTTCACATGTGGTCAGCAAAAGCTCTGACGACCCTATATTTCCAGAGCCAGGGACTTTAGGTAGCTGCATGAAAGAATGGCGTCTAGCCATATTGCATGTATTTGGTTGTGCCTGAGCATTTGGCCATATATGGTCGTTTTCTCAAATGTCGGTTCAAATATGTTTACCCGCTTATCTCATCTAGCACTTTATAAGACAAGATGCAATGATGAAGCCTATGGCGCGTGGAAACGTGTCTGAAACTTTAACGACGGATCCGGACCAGAACTATGTGTGAATACGTGCGTGTGCGAGTAAGTGGGTGTGTGGTTTATGGTGGGGATGGGGGACGAATGTAAGGAAAAATCGGTCAGAAGCAACATTTTCTCGCATTGGTTTGTCTAGGGGAAAGCACTCGTACAGACATATATGGTGTGATCTAGTAGGATAACGCTCTCTTGTTTTAGTTTGGACCTTTCAAGACTATTTCACTCATATCGAGTAGATCGTTAATCAGAGGTGGGCGAAAACCGGAGTATCCGGAGAAAAACCACCTGACGTTCCGTTGCAGAACTTGGCGACTTACATGTGACCCGAGCCAGGCTCGAACCCACAGCGGTTAGAGACCTAATGATTAAGAGTCAGCGCTCTTATCCACTAGGCCACGGAGGCCCGTGCTAACGCTCTCTTGTGGTATATTGTAAGTCCCTGTCAACACTATTTAGGTTATTTTGGAGACGCTGCTTCCAGTTTTGTGGGACTTTTACCCGGACCTGAGATGAAATGACATCTGAAGCCCTACCGCCCATAGAATCGCTAGGGTTTAACCCATATACGCCTAGCGTCCCTTGTGTGGGACATAAGCAAACAGTGTAGACCCAGATCAGACGCCGCAGAACGCGGCGTCTGATCTGGGTCTACACTGTATGCTTAAAGGACATTCACTTTTGTAAAATTTGTCACAAACAAAAACAAACCTGACACCCCTATAATTGGCAATATACCTTTCCAAACTTACTAGGTGGGAGATTCCATTGTCATGTTTGGGTTAAAGAGCGGTCCGACTCAGATCATATCCTGGGCAGGAGGTTAGTCGGTTCCAGCTCTGCGCGGAAGCAACATGTTGCCAAATCTATTTCTTCAATCCTCGATGGAAGGGCGCGCTCATATTCAGTTTTATTAGCTCGCCTTACGAAAGTAAGGGGGAGCTATTGCCATATCCCCGAGCGTCCGTCGTCAGCGTCGGCGTCAGCGTCGGCGTCCGAGCGTCCGCATTTGGGTAAAGTTTACCTGCAAGCTCTTATATGTGATGTTTTACAAGTTTATTTTGAATATATAATTAACAATTGGGTAAAAAACAATATTTAACATTATCATTGCACTTCATTTTACAGGTTTTTGGGCTTAAATTGGACGTTTTGAGAAGTTAATATTTTCCTCTGTATTACCTCCCTTATTTCATGTGTTAAAGTTTACTGCAGGCTGCGTGAGTTCAAATCCCAGGGGAGGAATGTTTTTTTTTTCTTTTCTTTTCTTTTGTTTTGTTTTTTAACATAGCGGGTCTGCGGCTCAAGGTCAAAGTCACTGTGGCTATTTTTTAGAAATACATTGCCATCGCTCTAGCGCCTTATTGATGGATTTTAATATAACTTCACACAAATGTTGGGTATAATGATATCTCGAGTGATTTTGACTTTCAGGGTCCGGGGCTTATGGTCAAGGTCACTACTTTCAGGGTTACGGGGTCAAGGTCACTGTGGCTATTTTAGAAAAAAACATTGTCGTCGCTCTTGCGCCTTAATTTATTGATGGATTTTAATATAACCGTTCACACAAATCTTGGGTATGATGATATCGCGAGCAAGTTCGACTTTCAGTTTCCGGGGCTGAAGGTCAAGGTCACTGTGGCTATTTTTAGAAAAAAAAACTTGTGGTCGCTCTAGTGCCTACATTTATGGATGGAATTTAATATTACTTCACACAAATGTTGGATATGATGATATCTCGAGCGGGTTCGACTTTCAGGGTCTGGGGCTGAAGGTCAAGGTCACTCTGGCTATTTTTTGAAAACATTTTTATCGCTCTTGCGCCTTTATTTATGGATGGATTTTAATATAACTTCACACAAATGTTGGATATGATGATCTCTCGAGTGACTTTGACTTTCTGGTTCCGGGGCTGAAGGCCAAGGTCACTGTGGCTATTTTCAGAAAAACATTGTGATCGCTCTAGTGCCTACATTTATGGATGGATTTTAATATTACTTCACAGAAATGTTGGGTGTGATGTTATCTCGAGCGAGTTCGACTTTCAGGTTCCAGGACTGAAGGTGAAGGTCACTGTGACCATTTTTAGGAAAACTTTGTCATTGCTCTTGCGCCTTCATATATTGATGGATTTTAATATAACTTCAAACGAATGTTGGGTATCATGATATCTCGAGTGACTTTCAGGGTCAGGGCTGAAGGTCAAGGCAGCTCGTCATACCCAACATTTGTATGAAGTTGTCTTTAAATCCATCTATAAATGTGGACACTAGAGCAATGACCATTTTTTTCTAAAATAGCCACTGTCTTTGTAGCTCACCTGCCAGAAGGCCCAGGTCTTTGATATTTTGCATGAAGCGGCTTCATCTAGTGGACCGCTAGGAAGTTTGAACAAATTATAGCCCTTGAGCCAAGAATGTATTAGAGACATTGATACTCAGTTGAGCGATTCAGGGCCCTCTTGTCTATCTCGTTTCTCCCTTTCTCTGGGAGGCGACGCAAAATGATCAACAAGGGGACGTGTTTGTTTGTTTGATTTGAGGTTTAACGTCCCCGTCAACACCGTAAAGGTTATTTTGAGACATTGCTTCCAATTTTTTGTGACTTCTGCATTGAGATGAATGACATCTCAAGCCCTGTCACCCAATGAAACCATTAGGGTTTATAAGCATGGATGGTCCGACAATCGCACCGCTTTGCATCGGCAGGCTTAGATCCTCTAAGCGGTTTACCAGTACTCGTGTGCGGGTCGGTTTCAACTCTGCGTGGAAGCATCATGCATCCCATCTATTTCTTCATACCCCGATGGGCGGGGTCCAAACAGGGGAACGTGTCGTAAACCCAAACCAATCAATCCATTTTACCACAGCACTATGATGTCACAATATGTGGTTATTTTCTATAACAACCGCTTTTGGATTTCCTACAAATCAAGTGGACTTCAGCACTGAAGAGCTTCTGTTCTTAGTTACTTTTGGTCGATTGCCAAGCAATCGACTCAAAAACACTCAACTTTGAAACATGCTTTAAGCCATGTTTTGGTGCCCAACTACATGTACCTTAAATCACTTCTAGAAATTTTGGAACTTTTCAGACGTCTGGTTCCAGAAAATACGAATATCGGTAGCCCAAACTGAAGATGAGATTGCTGATGACGCCGGGATACAGTGCGCTTTCTTTGAAGGTCCGATAACTGACCTCTCCAAGAACCCGGTCACCATCCAGTGCCGGTTTCCGATAGTTGGCAGGTTCGTCCGCATTGCATCCACGACTGAGCTAGTTCTGGTACTCTGTGAAGTACAAGTGTACACTAAAGTGACTGTGGAACAGGAATTCGAGGAAGATTCTTAATTCTTAATCCTAAAAATCAAAATTCTAATGCACTGTATATGTAACGACATATTACGAAAACACGCCTATACAAATACACTGTAAATTTTACCACCGTAAAAATGATGAAAATTTGCGATATATTTTCTTATTTCTGCTCAAAATATAGATTTTTGGTATTCGTTATAACCGCCTCATCGAGGCGGTTCTAACGAGTACCAACAATCCATATTTTAAGGCAGAAATAAGAAAAATAAGCTTTACCCCTGCAAACCCCAGTTTTACTATATAAAAGTTGGGTTCAAGGGGTTTAGAATTATATAGGCGTGTTTTCGTGATGCAAAAAATTGCGACAGTATTTTCTGCGAAATAGTGTCGGAAACCTGACATCGTCATGTAAAGTCGCTTTTCATTGGCTGGCATTTGGTTTTACGAACCTCACATCGCTTGCCGCATTGTGCAAAATACAAGTAGTACCAAAAAAAAAAAAAAAAAAAAATCAAAGCGTATTAGTTATAATGTCAACAACTGTATTATAAATTGTCATTTTGGGAAATAAGTCGTCGGTTGTACGGCCGCAAACTACTTCCGACGTAAAACCTCCGATATCATGGATATAGCTCCACAAATGACAATATTGACTCATTTATTGAATACAGTTACCGTAAAAATTCTAATAAACGCCCGGGCGTTTATTAGAATCATTACCTTTCATGGAAAAGAGGGTGGGCGTTTATAAGAGGTTACAGTTTCAAAAAAGGCATTAAAGCATCCCGAGACAAAGCGGTGTGAGCTGGACTGCCCAGTGCATATACGCATTTCGCCTTCATTGGGTGGCAGGGCTTGAGATGTCATTTCATCTCCGTGTCAGGTAAAAGTCCCACAAAATTGGAAGCAACGTCTCTAAAATGACCTAAACGTTTAGCCTCAATTCATTACGATAACACACCCGTGCGACAAAGTGCATTATTCACACCTCCAAAATGGCTACTTTTCTGGTGAAAGGCTGTGATATTTTTCTTATTTATACTGAAAAATAGGTTGTGGGTGCTCGTTAGAACCGCCTCATTGAGGCGGTTCTAAGAATACCCACAACTTATGTCTTGGAGCAGAAATACGAACAATAATGTATACCCCTTTAAACCCCAGTTTTCTCTATATAAAGTGAGGTTTAAGGGGGTCTTCATCTCACGGACTTGTTCACATGATGTTAAGCAACCATCCAACCAACATATTCATTTTTTCGTCGAATGTTCATGTATTGAACAGTGTTATAATTACAATATATTACATATATTAACACGTCCATGAAATAAAGACCCCTCTAAACCTCACAGGATATAGATTATTTCTGTTTCAAGACATAGGTGTTTGGTACTCGTTAGAACCGCCTCGACGAAGCGATTTTAACGAGCACCCCCCAATCTATGTTTGTGCCGTTAATAAGACAAAGATATGAAAGAATGCACTATGTCAAACGGATAATGTCCTTAGGCTCCATTACGCATCATTATAAAAGAAAGAAAGAACATCACGTGAACAACTCCACGAAAAGAAAAACTTGCAGGCATAAAAAGAGAGAAAGATTGAAAGAAAATCACGTGAACAACTCCCATGATTGGATCCTCCCTTTAAACCATTCTAAGACAAAGGTTGGGGGTATTCATTAGGACTATCACGGATTTTGATCAGAGAAAAAACTGGGGTTTATGGGGTATACATTATTTTTCTGCGTTCCGCTCCAAGACATAGGTTGTGCGCTTGAAGATCTTCATCAGAAAACATCACGAGAACCCACCTATATAATGTTGACCCCCTTGAACCCCGCTTTTACGTATTAAAACTGGGGTTTACAGGGGTAAAACCTTATTTTTCTTATTTTGAGTGTAGGTACTTGTTAGAACCGCCTCGCTAAGGTGGTTCTAACGAGTCGCTGAGGCGGTTCTAACGAGTACCCACAATCTATATTTTCAGCAGAAGTAAGAAAAATATCACAATTTTTCATCTTAATTTTTTTTTCAGTAGTAAAGTTTACAATGCATTTGCATAGGCGAGTTTTCGTATTATGTAGCCAGTTTTCACCCCTTTAAACCCCATCCTCAACGATGCGGTTCTAACGAGCGCCCACGATTTATTTTTGCAGTATGAATAAGAAAACTATCACGGATTTTCATCAGAGAGACAACTTGGGTTTATGGGGGGGGGGGGGGGGGGGGGGGGTAAGAGGGTATGCATTATTTTTCTTCGTTCTGCTCCAAGACATAGGTTGTGCGCTACCAACCTATGTTTGAAGTACGAAAAAAGAAAGCGATCACAGATCTTGGACAGAAAAGTAGCCAGTTTGGAGATGTGAAAAAAAATATATATATATCGCACGGGTATGTTATTAGCAAAAATTTGCATCTTTATGCAAGACACAAAATTGCTGATACATGTACTTTCAAAAACGTAATAGCCTCATAACGAGAGAGAGAGAGAGAGAGAGAGAGAGAGAGAGAGAGAGAGAGAGAGAGAGAGAGAGAGAGAGCGGTGGCCCCCAACGGACGTATGCATCGCTATGTGCAATTTCAAATTACAGATGCCCAATCAAACAAGGCTTTCGCAGGGTTTTTAAATGTAATCGCTTGTGTTTGTGTATAAAGCAGTTATATAATTTGATATTGTATACCTTTGTAAATAAACATCACGTGGATAAGTCCGTAAAATGAACCCTCCTAAACCCACATTATATATCGGCCCCGCCCATCGGGGCTTGACGAAATAGATGGGCTGCATGATGCTTCCACGCAGAGCTGAAACCGACCCGCACACGAGGACTGGTAAACCGCTCAGAGGATCTAAGCCTGTCCAGGCAAAGCGGTGCGAGTCGGCCCGTCCATGCTAATAAACCCCGTTAGATTCATTGGGCGGCAGGGCTTGAGTTGTAAATTAATCTCAAGGTCGGGTAAAAGTCCCACAAAATTGGAAGCAACGTCTCTAATATGACCTTTACAGTGTTGACGGGGACGTTAAACCTCAAATCAAACAAACCACATTATATAGATTACTGGGGTAAAAGAATGTTTTATTCTTATTTCTGCTCCAAGACATAGGTTTTGGGTACTCGTTAGAACCGCCTCAGTGTTGCGATTCTAACGAGCACTCGCAATCTATGTGGTGCGGTATAAACAATAAAAAATATCACGGATTTTCATCCGAAAAGTAGCCTTTCTAAAGATTTGGAAAATGCACTTTGTCGAACGGGTATGTAATGGTAAATTAAAGTTGGGTCGAGAAGGGTACCATCATTTTTTTTTCTTCTTTCTTTTCATTAGCTATAAAAGATATCAACATATTGCATAGTTGTGCTCCAATAGAATATATGAACCATGACTTAAAGACGCTCCCGGCCATCGGGGATTGAAGAACTACATTGGCTGTATGGTGCTTTGGTGCAGAGCTAAAACCGACCAAACTTGAGTACTGGTAATCAGCTTGGAATATGTAAGCATGTCCTGGAAATGTCATTTCATCTCAATATCGGGTAATAAAAGTCCCGCCTGGTTGTTATTGATTAGCATCAGTAAAGAACTACCCCTAACTCGAACAAATTTTCATGATCCCAAAGGTGTTCCGTTACGAGAACACGCCTATACAAATGTATTGGAAGATTTTACCACCCCAAAACGAAAATTTCCAGATTAGAAATCTGATATTTTTCTTATTTTTGGTGAAAACATAGATTGCGGGAACTCGATAGAACCGCCTCGACGAGGCGGTTCTATCGAGTACCCGCAATCTATGTTTTTGAGCAGAAATAAGAAAAATAATGTTTACCCCTGAAAACCCAAGTTTTACTATATAAAAGTGGGGTTAAAGGGGTCAAAATTATATAGGCGTGTTTTCGTGATGAATCTTTCGAGTTCATGTTCAGAAGTATATATGAACAAGGGTATAAGCTACGGACATTGATTCAACTTTGAATACCTGCTGGGCTCATACAGAGAAGAAAAATAAAACCCCAGTAAGCATCATAACTAAATCGCTATTGCTAAATCAAAGCACCGAGAGTACGGATGGGTCAATTGTCTCGAGTGAAGGCTGAGAAAACAGTCCTGGGCCCAGGATTACAATCGATACTTAAGTTAAGGTCGACTTAACGATTTAAGGAGGAATTAATATCTTAGTAAAGTATTTCCTTAAAAAGTGCATTCGAAAGCCACCTATTTCATTTACTTAGCTAGGTATTTAACTTCGGATAAAGTCGTAGTTTTGACGGAAATTTTCACGACGATCAGCACGTAAGTTTCAATTACACATTGATGTAGGCGGCCCACAATTTTCCCGCGATCTGTCAAAAATCACTTCTTCTGTTTCATTGAATGGAGACAATAGAAAATATGATGGTTTAGTTTCCATTTCACCACATAAACCATGAAAAATGTTTTATACACTATAAAACGTGTTTCATTGAAGGATCACACTCGATCACGATTTGTGCGGACAAACATTGGTCACAATGTCGCACCACGCCATATTCAAAACGCTGTTTCTACGGGGTCCCTTTAGAAACAAGAAATCATACAATATTTGAATATACAAACCAAAAGGCTTATATGCAGTGGACGGTCTGACTCACATCACTTTGCCTGGGTAGGCTTAGTCCTTTTAAGCTGTTTACCAGTGCTCGTGCCAGTGTGGTCAGTTTCAGCTCTACATGGAAGCATCATGCAGCCAAATCTGAAGCCCCGAGGGGTGGGGGCGGAATCGGTTTTATAGAGTCTGGACATCCATGATTCAACCCTTCTCATGCCGTTAGGCGTATTGCATAATATTCAATACAATCTGGTACAGTAATAAATATATTCTGCACTATGGTGAAGAACAGGGAAGACTCCCGCAGAAACCACCCCAAACTTAACCCCGGCTACAATATTGTTTTCGGATGTCATTATTATACATGTATGTAGTTGATATAGTCATTAACGACTAGATCAAACATCGTGCAGACAAACACGGAGAAAAACCGTAGCTCCAGTCGGAGTAAAACAAAGGAAAAAAAAATGTGATATAAAATCTCTGTACATTCCATCTAGGATTGTCCCGTCTTTTTATGAATGTGGTCCTTATCTGCGTATTACATTACAGTTGATGAGGCATAAAGCGCTCACTCACTCACCTCACAAACACACTCAATCACTCACATGCACAAGCTTACAAGGGGGTGGACGGCCCCCGCCCATCGAGGCATGAAGAAATAGGGGGGCTGCTCGATGCTTCCACGCAGAGCTGAAATCGACCCGCACACGAGTACTGGTAATCCGTTTAGAGGATCTCAGTCTGCCCAGGCAAAGCGGTGCGAGAATATAAACCCTTTTGGTTTCATTGGGCGGCAGGGCTTGAGATGTCATTTCATCTCGATGTCGGGTAAGAGTCACACAAAATTGGAAGCAACGTCTCCAAAATGACCTTTACAGTGTTGACGGGGACGTTAAACCTCAAATCATACAAAACAAACAAGGGAGGTGGTACGCCTCAAACTTATTTTTATTTAGCATTTCAAGGCAAGGAGTAGAAGCTTATGATTGGTTGCGGCCAATATCAGTTGGACACCCCAGTGACGCAAGATACACGTCACCTTGCCTCACCCAACCAGCACAAGCTGACCACACGCGACCTCCAGTAAACCACTTAGAAGGCTTAAACCTGCCCAGGCAAAGTGGTGCAAGGTCATGCATATACGAGTTTGATTGGGCGACAGGGCTTGAGATGTAATTTCATCTCAATGTCGGGTAAAAGTCCGACAAAATTGAAAGCAACACTTCCGAAATCAAACCTAAATAGTGTTGCGAGGACGAATCTCAAATCAACCAAAAATAAAAAAAAACTTCTTTGTATTTAATAAATTTTGATATCGCGAATCTTACACAAATGTCCTTTCATATGAAAGTTACGAAACGGGCCTTCGAATTGGATTTTAAATTAGATTTTATTGCCTTTACTATGACCATTTGCCCTGCAAATGTACATCGCTGACATACGTTACAGTTGTTCCCGCCAAAATAGAAATTATTTGCATTTCAAGTGAAAATACTAATGTAAACCTATAGAAAACAATGCAGTTCATACTTCCATGAACGCATCAAGTCATATGATTTTCCATGACGTCAAGTGACGCCGGTTCTCTATGATCTCATTGGGCGTTCCGCTCTTTATAGAAAACTGCGTGTAAATGTTTTTCAGCTTTAACAGTTTGCCTTATAAGAGAGGAAAAAAGAATGTAAATATAAGAAATATTTGTTCGATGTTCATGAAGGTATGAACGACAGCGGGTCGCTAGCAACGTTTATATGAACCCCTTCGGAGTGCATTTACTTTGCAGGCGACCCTGTTCGTTCATACTTTCATGAACAGCAGAAAAAATAAAAGTCATTTCTTAAATGCACGTGGCGCCATACTATTTCATGACACTGAATATAAAGACGGCATATGATGGTTGTGAATATTGTATGCGTAAAAGTAGCAGGACATGCATAAGCGTAGGAACATGGACCCGCTGTGCCACAGGATCAGTTTTTAAATAACAGACAAAAGTGATATGCACCAGCCTCCCTCCCCAAACACCCCCATCCCCCGACACACAAACCTGTCGGCCCCACCCACCCATCGGGGCATGAAGAAATAAATTGGCTGCATGACGCTTCCACGCAGAGCTGAATCCGACCGCACACGAGTACTGGTTACCCACTTAGATGATCTAAGCCTGCCCATAGGGGCTTGAATCTTTTTTTTTTCTCATGATTCAAGCCCCTATGGCATGCCCAGGAAAAGCGGCGCGAGTCGGACCGTCCATGCTTATAAACCCTATTGGTTTCATTGGGCGACAGGCTTGAGAAGTCATTTCATCTCAATGTCGGGTAAAAGTCCCTCAAAATAGGAGCAACGTCTCCAAAATGACCTGTATATAGTTGAAAGGGACGTTCAACATCCAATCAATCAATCAAACATACACACACCTACCCTGACAAAAACAACCAAGTCGTTTAAGACCCCCTTTCGCTTGTAAGAACCTTCCTACACCAAACAATAAATTGTTACCCTGTTACCAGTATTATACAGTATTATGTAAAGGGAAGTTTTTATACAGCTCTATCGGTCGAAAACTGTGACACACCAAGGGAGAAATCCCAGTTGTTTTATACCTCATCGCCAAGTCGACTTGCGCTCCAAGGAGGAAAAAAAAAGTGGCTCGACCGAGACCCAAACCCAGGGCCTCTTGAATATGATGCAAACACTTTACCGTCTGAGCTACCGAGCATGTCTGGTAATTTCGGGCAAATAAAAGCTCTCGTGTTTGCCGTTGTTGATATATACATTCATGTGTCAAGGTCAAATCTTAAAAGTTAAGGTACCTACCTGGGTTACCTTAAATATTTAAGGATATTCTCTGGTTAGGTATCGACTTAAACGAAAGAAATTCTTTGTAGTTCACTTTATACGACAGTCAAGTAAATACTTAGTTTAAGTAGGTACTTAAAATTTAAGTACGCATTGTAATCCTGGGCCCTGGAATGAGATTAATCCTTTTTGTACCAAATGGAACCTTCCTCCTTATATATAGCAGGAGTCCATTTAAAAATTTAGGGGTGTCAGGTTGTGTTTTTATCAAAACTGATTTGGAAAATGACTTAACTTTTGGCAAACAGTGTAGGCCCTGATCAGACGCCGCGTTCTGCGGCGCCTGATCTGGGCCTGCACTGTTTGCCACGGTGCCCGTTGAGGGGTTTCCAGTCTTAAATGGGTTAAAACTGTTTCGTTTAAGGACAGACTACACCATGATATCAATATTTTCTGCATTTTTCACAAATTACATTTTCTAAATCCTTTTTGATAATTTTCATCTTATGTTAAAAGCCAGACTTTGTCTTTTTAAATAAACTTGTAATTTAAAAAGGTAAAATTAACTGTAAATCCCGGAGATTTGTTTTTGTTTCAAATAAGCACTTAGGCCGGTCAGGGGTAGATGTATGTAAGCAAACATTGAGAAATATCCATATTTAATGAATTAAAACCCACCCAGAATACATTACGATAACACACACGTGTGATATAGTGCATTTTTCATATCTCTAAAATGGCTGGTTTTCCGATGAAAATTTGTGATATTTTTCTTATTAATACTCCAAATATAGGTTGTAGGTACTCATTAGAACCGCCTCATTGAGGCGGTTCTAACGAGTACCGACAACCTATGTCTTGGATCGGAAATAAGAAAAATAATGTGTACCCCCGTAAACCCAAGTTTTCTCTATATAAAGTGGGGTTCATTTCATGGACTTGTTCAAGTGTTGATACGGATGAATTATATATGAACACCGATTGGTAAATTGGACAAGGGACTGTTGTATTAGCCAAGTCAATCTTATTTAAAATAGCAGGCATTTTTCAGCTTTCCTGAAAAAATTAAACTACTGTGTGTGAGGCTGTCTTCAAGGTGATTCAGTTTCTTAAGTTAGTTCCGAAATTGCATAATGTTTGACACAAATGTTCTTTGAAGTCACAACATAATAAACGTATCACAGAATTTTAATATCTTGTTCCATTTGGGTTTAAATGAAACTTTTGTTCACTATGACCAATTAATTTCGTTCCAGAAATTTAAATTGCTAAATCTTCCTTTTTAACAAAGTTAGAAAAAATTGCAGAGCATGTATTTGTGATGCCTATCAAATGAAAATGGCCATTTTTTTTTAATAAACGGTAAAAATATGACTAAAAAATGTAAAAATTGCGTTTTGTTTTTTGCTTTTCATTTAATATCATCAATACAGCTGTATTTCAAAATATATAAATTAGCTTGTTTTATATTTCAGTTTCTTAGCTTTACTTTGATGTATAACATAATTGAATTGCTCCTTGAAAAGGATGAATAAAGATCATTTAAAACTGACCACTGTCCCACGGTGTTATCTATCCTTGACCCTGTAATTCCAGTTTTTGACCAAACTGTGTAGAGCCTGATCAGACGCCGCGTTCGGCGGCGTCTACACTGTTTGCCTAGCCCAACCCATGATTCAGATCCAGATTCTACATACTCACCCTGATCTCACAGCGGCGACCGTTACCTGGATTTCCGACAAAACAGTGGTAGTCACGCGGACTTTAGCACTAAAGACTTTTGATGTTTAGTAAATTTGGGTCGACTGAGAAGCAATCGACTCCAAAGTAGTACATGCAATGATAAGTTAATAACGCAGGGTTCCTGCGCTCTTGTGTGTGGGACGCGTGCGTGCTTGCGTGTGTGCTGGTATGTATGTACTCTACATCATACAACGGTTTAATACAGATGGTACCATATATTAATTGAAATGAATTTGATTCAAATTCTATTCGAAATGTTGATTTACGGTCTTAACACGAGCAGGGTGTCACAAGGCTTAAACCCAATGCGTTAAAGCAGACGACACACATTTATGGCTCTTATTTGAAAATAAACCCCTGAAAATTAAAATTTGATTTTTTATTCGAACGACGAGTTGATACTTCTGTTATAAATCATGCACCCCTGTCGCTTTCATATTGTACGAAAATATTATTGCTAGCTCACGGACGACATGAGTGGCGCCATGTTTGAGACTGTTTACCCAAAATATCACTACGCACATGTAGGTCCTCAGCTGGAACTCACAACAAAGAATACATACCATACTGCAAAATATTTTTGTTAGATCTTGCGAGTCGTGTCCATATGTTAATTTATGTACTAAAAATGCGCGCCAAACCGCAAAACCTTCTCCTCTATTTTACAACGGATGCGCATGCGTAGACAAACCAGACATGCACACTGCAGGCCTAGTATTTTACAAGAATTTTGTGGACCACCGAGTCTCAATAAATATTTTCCTTACCAAGTATCATGAACAGGTGACGGAAAAAATACTTAACCCTTTTGGTATCAAATGGAATCTTCCCCCTTAGTATAGCAGGAGCCTCCATTTCAAAATTCAGGGGCTCAGGTTGTGTTTTCTTCAAAACTGATTTGGAAAATGCCTGAACTTTAAGCAAACAGTGAAGGCCCTGATCAGACGCCGCGTTCTGCGGCGTCTGATCTGGGCCTGCACTGTTTGCCAAGGTACCCCTTTAGGGGTTTCTGGTACTGCATGGGTTAAACTGACAAAACTAATCAAAGGGGTATGGGTACTCTTTCATAGAAGGAAACATTCTTACAATCATTTTGTCGTTCGCATCAATATGAATCGACTCTTGAATAAAAGATCTTGTCGCATATGAGGAGCACCCTGGAAAAGAAATCCCTCCTTTAGGAGGTCCTTTTTGCGAAACTGGGTTAACAGAAAATCAAATCGGTAGTCATCAAAGTTGCATCCCTGGTAAAAGTAGTATGGTTTTCATCTTCGTCAGTAAAATCTGTTTAATGAGTTACTGAGCGGACATTTCCATCTTGAAGTTGGATACGTTCATTCTGGAAAATATTACGAAAACACGCTTATATAATTTTGACCCCCTTGAACCCCACGCTTATATTTTGTTTATTTGTTTGATTTGGGGTTTAACGTCCCCTTCAACACTGTAAAGGTCATTTTGGAGACGTTGCTGCCAATTTTACTCCGACATTGAGATGAAATGACTTCTTAAGCCCTGTCGCCCAATAAAACCAATATGTTTTTTAAGCATGGACGTTCCGACACTCGCACACCTTTGCCTGGGCAGGCTTTGATCCTCTAAGCGGTTTAACAGTACTCGTGTGCGGGTCGGTTTCAGCTATGTGTGGAAGCATCATGCAGCCCATCTATTACTTCAAGCCCCGATGGGCGGGGGGTTACCCACTTTTATATAGTAAATTTGGGGTTTACAGGGGTATACCGTATGTTTCTTATTTCTGCTCTAAAATATAGAAGTTGAGGGTACTCGTTAGAACCGCCTCAGTGAAGCTGTTCTAACGAGTACCCACAAACTATATTTTGAGCAGAAATAAGAAAAAATATCACGATTTTAATCTTAAATTTTCGTTTTTTTTTCGGCGATTAAGTTTAAAAATATATTTGTATAGGCGGGCTTTCGTAATGAATATTGGTTTTGTCAAAATCATTGACAACATGACAAACAGTGTAGATCTTGATAACACGTTACATCTGGATATGCGTGACAGATTGCATAAGTATATGCACTTTTTCTCAGTAATTTTTCACCAATTTTCGCGACTGGTTTTATATACCGGAATTTTGTACGGGTAATTGGCAAACAGTGGAGGCCCAGATCAGACGCCGCAGAACGCGGCGTCTGATCAGGGCCTACACTGTTCGCAAAAAAGTTAAGCCATTTTCCATGTAAATTTGGAAGAAAACACAACCTGACACCCCTTAATTCTGGAATGGGCCCCTGTTGTATATAAGGAGGAAGATTCCATCTGGTACAAAATGGGTTAAAGATAGAATTTTACTTTTATACAGCAAAATGAATAAACCTGCTTAAATAGATACTATTATGTAATCGATGCACTTTCCATTTTATACATTTGAAAAGCTGTCTTGTAGAATTGATGGCAAAAGAGAACTGTTTGATGTTCAATTTCAGATTAATTGCTGCTCATGCTGGTTTAAGTGTAATGCTCACGTAGGGAAAATTACCGTTACTTTTATTTCATTACTTAAAAACGAATCTTCCATTAAATTTCTATACTTTAGCCCAATATAATTAATCCGTTGACGGAAAATGCAGAGGCTGTCCGGATGGACATACAATCGGAATGCGTCTGGTTCTATCGCAGGATGCTTGTTAATATACCATGCACGTGATACAAATTCAAGGCTCCCTACGACGTTAATAAGAAGAAATTGGTGAATTAACCCATTTGGTACCGGAAACCCCAAAACGGGTACCCCGGCAAACAGTGCAGGCCCAGATCAGACGCCGCAGAACGCGGCGTCTGATCAGGGCCTACACTGTTTGCAAAATTTTCTGCCATTTTCCACATTAATTTTGAAGAAAACGCACCCTGACACCCTTAAATTTTGAAATGGACTCCTGCTATATATAAGGAGGAAGATTCCATTCGGTAAAAAAAAAGGGTTAAAGCACCGGGTGTAATAGATATATGGCGCGGATAATGTACCTACTTGTATTTCAACAAAAATCAATTTACCATAGAAATCACAGGTACCCAGGACTTTCCTCCTGCGTAACAATAAAAGCAAGAGATAGTTAAGTTTTCGTTTCAATTGCCATAATTAAAGTGTGAAGATGGGGCTTTTAATTGAGTCTGAATAACCGCGAATTGCCTTTAAGTGTCTTATTTACCGTGATGAAGTTTCAAGCCGGTATAAATACAACATTGATGCCCGTATTCTGTTACTTTAAATGACTCTCATTTCCGACTTTCTTACAAAATTAGAAAATCTCAAATCATCTGGAAATGATAATCGCACAAAATGGTGGCGAACAAGAAATTGCATTTAATCTTCATTTGTCTTATCGATTTTAAACTGTTTGAAAAGTCTGAAACCCGGTTTGGAAGCTGATTTATGTTTTATCAATAATCATACGACTACCTACCTATACCTTTTAATTAATAAATAGATCAGCTCTAACTGTGATTTGTTGAGTAATAAATCACACTTTGGAGGCTAGTTGTAAAGTAGATCAAATCACGAGCGCGTAGCGCGCGTGATTTGTCTACTTACAAGTGACCGACAAACTGTGATTTATTGCTCAGCAAATCACAAACTAGATCTGATCTATTTCGATTCTAACAGGCTGAAAATCGGCAACAATGCTGTTGTTTCCTTCAAAATCTTACAACTTTGCTCCATTGTAAGAAGAAATCCCGCTAAAATTATCGACTGAAACGCATGCATTTATATCCTTTTCTAACGTTTTCGATGCGAGAATATTACGTTACACCGTCTAACGTCAATGAAATCGACTAGTGACGTCATAAATTTGCAGATTTTAATGACGTTTATCTTCACGCTCGTCTTGCCGTGATTTGTTGTAGAATAAAACACAGTTATTTTCCATTGCCTATATAGGCGCGCTGTGTTAGAATGTTGATTTATTCATTTCATCACGAGTACACTATATAAATTTGACCCCCATAAACATCACTTTTACAAAGGTCAAATGGGGTTTACGGGGTATATATTTTCCTTCTTATTTCTGCTCAAAAACATAGATTGCGGGCACCTGCGGGTTCAAATTATAGTCCTGGGATTAAAAATGGGGCCAAATGATCCAATATCGGGGTCCACCGTTTTTCATAGACTTGTATATAAGGAAACCCTTTAAAAATCTTTTTTGTCTGAAACCAGAAGACCCTGGTCTTTAGTAATGAAGCTTCATCTAGGGAACCTCTACCAAGATTGTTCAAATTATAGCCCTGGGGCCAAAAAATGGCCCCGCCCAATGATTTTACATAGCCTTATATAGGAAAAACCTTTAAAAATCTTCTTCTCTGAAATCAGAAGCCCAGGTAATTGATATTTGATATGAAGCGTCATCTAGGGGACCTCTACCAAGATTGTTCAAATTATAGCCGTGTAGCCAAAAATGGCCCCAGCCAGGGATCTACTTGTTTTACATAGACTTATATAGGGAACCTTCAATAAGTTTCTTGTTTGATACCATAAGGCCCAGGCCCACATATTTTACATGGACTTGTACAGGGAAAAACATTTTAAAATCTTGTCTGAAACCAAAAGGTCTATGTCTTTGTTATTTGGTATGTTGCTTTATCTAGTGGATCTCTACCAAGACCCCAAAATGGCTCCGCTAATGGGCTCACTTGTTTCACATAGACTTATGAAGTGAAAACCTTTAAAGATCCTCTTGTTTTGGAAACCTGAAGGCCAAGGACTTTGATATTTGGTACACGGCTTCACCTAGTGGACGTCTGTCAAGATTGTTCAAATTATAGCCATGGCGTTAAAAGTTGCCCGGCGCAGAGGTCGACACGTTTTACATAGACTAACATTGGGAAAACCTTTAAAACAATTCTCTACTGAAACCAGAAGACCGAGACCTTTGATATTTGATATGTAGCTTCAATCGGTGGACTGATTCTTCTGTCGCGGTTTAATTTTATTATGGTTTGTCTTTGAATGTGTGTGTATCGCTTATATTATTTTGTTTTGGATAGCCAATTGGCCATTTTGTGGGAAAGTAACTGTCCTTTTGGCTTTCCGCTATTGCTGTTTCAATTAGGGTCTAGTTGTTTCGTGTATGTGTTTCTTACCCATTGGTGTCTCTGATGGGAGCTGTAGGTTAAGTGTATCGATTCCTGATCCTTGCCTTTACTTCTATTCTACTGAATATTGTTCAAATTATAGACCTGTGACCATATTGTTCCCTCCAGGGGGCCCATTTGTTTTACACAGACATCTATAAGGAAAACTTTAATAAGCTCCTTGTCTGAAACCAGAAGACCCAGGTTTGGATATATGGTACACAGCTTCGACAAGAGGACCTCTGCCAAGATTGTTCAAATTATAGCCCAGGTGCTCGAAATGGTCCCGCTCAGAGGCCCACATATTTTACATGGACTTATATAGGGAAAACCTTTAAAAATCGTCTTGTCTGAAACCAGAAGGCCGTGTTCTCTGATATTTGGTATGTGGCTTCGTCTAGTGGACCTCTACCGAGATTGTTCAAATTGTAGCCCTTGAGACACAAAATAGCCCCACCCATTGGCCCACTTGTTTTACATACTCGCATGTAGGCAGCGCGTTAAAAAAATCTTCTCGTTTGACACAGGTTTTTCATGAACTTATATAGAGGATACCTTGAAAATCTTGTTTGAAAACAGGATCCAAGAACATTGATATTTGGTTTACAGCTTTGTCTAGTGGATTTCTGCCAAGATTGTTCAAATATCGCCCTGGAGCCAAAAATGGCCTAGCCCAGAGGCCCGCGTTTCACATAGACTGACATAGGGAAAATCTTCTTGGCTGAAACCAGGCCCAAGCCTTTGATATTTGATATGTAGCTTCATCTTGCGGACCTCTACAAATGTTCTTCAAATTGTAGTCCTGGAGCGACAATGGCTCCACCCAGGCACCCATCTGTCTTACATAGACTTATATAGGTAAAACATAAGAAGATTCTTGTTTGAAACCAGAAGGCCCAGGCCTATGATATTTCGTACCCAGCTTCGACTGGTGGACCTCTGCCATGATTGCCCTGGGGCAAAAAATGACCCCTTTTCAGAGGCCTACATGTTTAACATTGACTTATATAGGGAAAATATTTAAAAGTTTTCTTGTATGAAACTAGGTGGCACAGGTCTTTAATATTTGGTATGTAGCTTCACCTAATGGACCATAACCGAAGTTGTTCAAATTACAACCCTGGGGTCAATTAAAATTGGCCCTATCTTAGAGATCACTAAATTGGCCCTGCCTTATGGGTCGCATGTTTACATAGACCCTTACAGGGAAATATACTAAAAAATCTACATCTAGAGGACCAAGATTGTTCAAATTATAGCCCTGGGGCCAAAAATGGGCCCATTCTGGGGCCCACTTGTTTTACACACACTTAGAAATGGGAAAGCATTTAAAACTCTTTTTGCCAGAAACCTGAAAGTCCAGGCCTTTGATATCTGGTTTACAGCTCTGTCTAGCTTAATTAAACTTAGGGGTCACTTTTATTTCTGTGTCCTACGGCATACAGCCGGGGAACCAGGCTGCTTAGGGCAGTTAAAAGCACGTCTGACTGAGGTGCTAGAGGTTGCTGGTTTGAGACCCAATCCGGTCACATACTTCTATTCAGATAAATTCTGAAATATTTTCTACTATCAAGATTCAAGATTACTGGCTAAAGTATGTGTACTAAATAATGGTTAACCACTTAGGTCTGTAAAATAAAATTGAAGGCAATGATCAGGAATTAATACAATTGACCCACAGCTCCCATCAGAGACACCAAAGGGAAAAAACACAAACATGAAACACTGATGGAAACATCAATAGCGGAAAGCCAAAAGGACAGTTATGGCCATTTGGCTATCCAAAACAAAAATATATAAGCGATACACACACTTAAAGACAACCCGTAACAAAAATAAATCGCGACAGAAGAACCGCCTTGGAACTGTCAGTGAAAAGAATTTCACTGGGGTGCTTAATCGATTTTTCGCGGCCGCAATCCTCGCCCTTACTTCCGTTGCGATTTAGACAAATAATTTGTTCAGTCCGCATGAAGGCCTTCTAATCATTAGTGCAACATCTCCGTGAACACAAAAATCAAACAACCACAGAGATGAAACAACGATGAGGACTCGACAGCAAGAAACCACTGAAATGCTAGAGCAAAAGAAAACCAACTGTTAGACTCCAATGGGCCCGCCCAGATACAGAGCATCAGGCACCAACAAACATTACATAAAATTAAATTCTAGTTTTCAGTAAGCCTTTACGCTGGAACAGTCACAGAATCTGAGGCCTGGCCCACCGGCGTGCATTTAAAGAGGGAAGCAAAGTTGTCAACCGTGACTTGGTTAACTACTATGCATGCAGTGTCGTATAACGTTTATATTGTAACCAATCTTTTTATATCGAAGAATGATATTACGAAATTGGGTGCTGATTGTCGGAGCAAGTATATATTTTTCTGAATTTGTATACTAAGTCAGAATAAAATTCTGGTTCCGACATATATTTTTGCAGAAGAGATACAAGTCCAACATTGAATTTTGAAATTAAATCGGAATGACGTCTATAAAATTTAGAAAAGTCTTTGCTTATTTTATGGTACCGAAAACTCTGATTAAGAAGTTTAGCAGTTAACAATTTATGAAGAGTGTTGAAGTCAGTTACATGACTAGACACCCTGGCAAATCGAAATAATTTCGAAATATTAACGCCATAGGTTGCCGCACGATGAACATCACTATCCAAGAAAGGAACAGTTACAATCCCAAAATCAAAATCATCGCGTCTATGATAAATTTTGCAGGAAACAAACCCATCCATAATAGAATGATGTAAATCAAAAAACGGAGCCTCGGTATCAGAAGAATTTGCTTTATTGAACTGAAGTTCTTTGCGGGGGGTGGTAACTTTGACATCGAAATAGGTTTTTCCAATATTTAATAAATCATCCAAGGCCGGTCTCGGTAGCTCAGTCGGATGCGCGTCTGACACTGGTGATGAGGAGGACGCTGGTTCGATACCTGCCGGGGTCGACAACATTCTTTCGTGGAGATTGATCTCTCCCTTCCGCTGATTCAGGAAGGGCAATTGTCAGTTTCTGGCGAAAGACTGTTCACTTTACTGGTTAACCGCTTACCTATAAGTGTGCCCAGGAAAAGTGTGGATAGGTAAACTGACCGGCTCAAAATTGGCATAAATAGTGTTGACTGGGCCGTTAAACTCCGATACAAACAAAATAAATCATCCAGCTATCTAGAATGATTTCAGATTGGTTTTCAATGGAAAGGGAATTATGGAGTATTTTTCATAGCAAAACAAGAATAATCAGCCACAAGGGGTGCACAATATTCGTACCCATCGGAATACTTACAACTTGTCTGAATAACTTAGTACCAAATCTTATGTTGTCCAGTATTTTCACCAATACCAATCGCCGGTGTCCATAATTTCAATAAAAAAACTTGTAAATACTACTCCAAATCTTGAAAACAATAACAATTTTGACATCTCCTGGCTCTGGCAGCCATTTTTGGAGCCATTAGAAAGGAGCGATTTCATGGGTTAAAAATCTCAACAATTCAAATTGGCCAATGAAAAAATAACCTAATGCTACTACATCATGATTTATTTACTCCTGTTCTGTAAATAAAAAATGGCTGTCAGAACCAGGAGCTGTCAAAATTGTTATTGATTTCAAGTTTTGGAGTTGTATTTACAAGTTTTTATTGAAATTATGGACACAGGTGATATACTGGGCATGGATATAAATTTTCTTTGTGTTGTGCCCTGGAAAACTTTGGAATCTCTTGGGAAGAGAGCAGACAGGCTTAACTACACGCGATCATTTTTTAGCAATTCTGGAGATTATGTGTGGCGTTGCTCCATACCGTGAAGACTGGATTAGACATAGCAGGTACTCTTGTATACATAAATGTGTTATCTACATGTGTGACAAGAATTTTGACTTGTGTGTTACAAACTGCCAGAGCAACACAACTTCATTCACGATTGGTCATATTTTCCGGATGGTGCCCTTGTCTATATTATTATAGAATAGTATATCTTTCCTCTCTAAAAGCTTGAAACTGGTCCCTGTGAGCCTGTTGGTGAACTGTCTGAGAATCGATTATTATGCTAAGAAGGGGCAAAGGATTTTGTTTGTTTGATTTGAGGTTTAACGCCCCCGTCAACACTGTAAAGGTCATTTTGGAGACGTTGCTTCCAATTTTGTGGGACTTTTACCCGACATTGAGATGAAATGACATCTCAAGCCCTGTCGCCCATTGAAACCAATAGGGTTTATTAGCATGGACGGTCCGCCTCGCACCGCGGTTCCTGGACAGGCTTAGATCCTCTAAGCGGTTTACCAGTACTAGTGTGCGGCCGGATTCAGCTCTGCGTGGAAGCATCATGCAGCCCATATATTTCTTCAAGCCCCTATGGGCGGGGGCCGTAAGAAGGGGGAAAGGTTCAAGTCATGACTTCTGTTTTGCATCATTTATGATGTATTTCCAACAATGTTTGAGCACCTGATGGTGACTTTGATCAGCCAAGTTAAAAAAGAACAACATTTT
Organism: Lucinisca nassula; assembly: GCA_963580285.1. Lineage (NCBI taxonomy): Eukaryota > Metazoa > Mollusca > Bivalvia > Lucinida > Lucinidae > Lucinisca > Lucinisca nassula. The sequence goes on from OY757024.1 coordinate 113,382,030, forward strand.
ACTAAATTTCCTTATGGTAATTCTACATGTTTCCCTTAAATCACACCGGGAAAGTTTATTTACGTTTATTTTCCTATGCGGTGGACAATGGTCTCTGTTTCATTAGCAGTATTAGCACGGGGGTAATACCATTTTCTATACCTGTGCTGTCGACCGAGCCGGTACTGTGTAAAGCTGCTGTCGACCGAGAAATACGGCTTTCGACCGAGCAGTACGGATGTCGACAGAGGGGGGTCTTCGATTTTGATGCACTTGGAGAGGCGAAAACGTTAGTTTAAACATTTGCAAACGATGTCGGTGTTTTAAAGAGACAAGCTGTTAATTGTCTGTTCACTTATAGAGAGTCGTGAGTCTGAAAAAAAACTATAAAATACCGGTTCTTTCGAAAAAAAAATCAGTTTTCACAGAATTTCATTAATCTAATGCTTTATGAAAAGTGGGAAAGCAATAAAACACCATATATATTTTATCTACCATTTACGCTTCGACAACAACGTGGGTTTGACAAAATTCATGCACTCTGGGAGTTTTTATAGACCTTTGAAAAATGTCGGGATACGGGTGTCGATTATTAGAAATACGACCGTCGATGGTATCCTAGTCTGATTGATACGACTGTCGACGAAATATACAAACTACATTTCATGTACTGCTGTTAAATAACTTGATTTATTCTATGATTATTAGTAAAATCTGCACTATAAGGCAGATTTCACTGGGAGCCATGGAGAAAAATGTATGTTTTGTGCGAACTGGTGTCTTAAAGTCGCAACAATCACCTAGAATAACGCCATCCTTAACTCTCCCATATTTAGTTTACACAACAGGCTACAAGGCTGGTCACTGATGTAAACACTTGAACATGTAAATGCCAAATCAGATTGAAATTAAACTGCAAAAAAATGTTGTAAACCTGTGCAAATGCTCTTGAAGAATAATGTCGGAAAGATCACAGGCGCTTGAAGTTTAAATGCTTAAACATTTCAAATTTGTTTGAAAGGCCATAACGAAAATGACTACGTCAATATTAACATTCATGTTTAAGTTTTTTTGTTTTTTTTTGGGGGGGGGGGGGGGGGGGTTACGGCCCTTTCAAGATTATTTCACTCATATCGAGCCGATCGTTAATCAGAGGTGGGCGAAAACCGGAGTACCCGGAGAAAAACCACCTGACCTTCCGTTGCAGAACTTGGCGTCTCACATGTGACCCGAGCGAGGCTCGAACCACAGCGGTGAGAGACCTAATGATCAAGAGTCAGCGCTCTTAACCACTAGGCCACGGAGGCCCGTTGTTTAGGTTTTGAGCTCAGAACTTCAAGCGCATGTGCAGAGACGAACATTTCTCAACAAATGCCATGACAAACAGTGGGGTTGATCAGCAGACTTTACGAAAACGTGCCTATTAAAATAAATTGAAAATTTTACCCTAAAAACAATCAAAGCACTGAGAGTACTGGTGGGTCGATTGTTTCTGGGTGTAGTTAGGAAAAATGGGCCTGAGCGTGGACTGTTTCGTTTAACCCTTAAACTCCTTTACTGAAAGCAAACCGTTTAGACCATGATCAGACGCTGCGTTTTTCTGCGCCTGACGCTTAAATTCCTATACTCTAAGCAAACAGCGAAGACCCTGATCAGACGCCGCGTTCTGTGGCGTCTGATCTGGGTCTACACTGTTTGCCTAGCCCAACCCATGATTCCAGCCCAGATTTTACAGTTAACCTTTTCACGTGAACACGCTGACCTCACTGCGATAAAATTCTATAAATAATCTGCGTGGATTCCTACAAATCAGTGATAGTCACGTGGACTCCAGCACTAATAGAGGTTTTGTCCTTTATATCTTTAGGTCGATTGATAAACAATCGACCAAAAAATGAAAAAATTCAGAAAAAAAAAAATATCTGATACTTTTTATATTTCTGCTCAAAAATAGATTGTGTGAACGCGCGGTTCTAACAAGTATACCCAGAATCTGTGTGTATGGGCAGAAATATGAAAAATAAGGTTTACCCCTGTAAACCCCGGTTTCACTTTATAAAAGTGGGGTTCAAGGGGGTCAAAATTATATAGGCGTGTTTTCGTGAAGAGCTCCTTTTCCGACTACCCAAAATTCCTAAGCAGAAAAGCTCTTCAGTCCACGTGACTATCACAGACTTGTCCGAATTACTTTTTTATAGCAAACAGCCGCAGTGACAGTGACAGGTCATAGTGTTGTGTAAGAGGGTTATCTTGGAATCATAGGTTGGGCTTGGCAAACAGTGAAGACCCAGACCAGACGCCACAGAATGCGGCGTCTGATCAAGATTTGCACTATATACTTAAAAATCGGATTTCAAGGGTAAATTAAGCAGTTTAAATCACAGTCCAGGACTTTTTCCGACCTATAGTCAGCGACAATAGACCCACCAGTATTCTTAGTGCTTTGATTTTGCGTTTGTTATGTGTGCGCAAGTGCATATTTAAGTAAAGGAGGTATAAATGGTTAACGCTGAGCAGAAATCGACCGTACATGAGTAGTGGTAAACCGCTTAGTGGGTCTTAGCCTGCCCAGGCAAAGTGGTGCGAGTTGGACCGTCCGTGCATATAATGACATTTTATCTCAATGTCGGGTAAAAGTCCCACAATATTGAAAGCAGCGTCTCCAAAATGACCCAAATAGTGTTGACGGGAACGTTAAACCTCCCTCAAACAAACAAACATAACCACATAACTGTACCGACATGTTAAGATATAGTTCGCCAACAAATAGCTGGCAGTGACGTAGCTGACTATTTGAGCTATTTTACCGTTAGCCCCATAAGATTTGCATTGTTCAAAACAAAAACAAGTCGTCAACTATTCCTCGACGGACAGTAGTTTATCAGTTGTCTATGTTGATATTAGAACAGACTTTTTCTCATTCCTAACGGGGATTCACAGGGCAGTGTCTTGACATGTCCCGTGCTTAGTTGTATTTGAGACAAAAGTCACCTATCAGCGGTAATATGGTTTCTAATAAGTTGTTTGGAATTGTGGGTATACAAATGCTCACGGTTGGTCAATGTCAGTAAGGTCGTCGTGATTTCCTCACCAGATGCAGTTTTGCAGCCAGTGTCGGACCCTGGATAACACAACGCAGAACTGTTCAAGACCGCTGTAGACTATAACTTGTCTACGGAAGGCTTTCTAAGATTTTTTATAAAGCTACACGTGTATATTTAAACGAAATTTAGTAATCGGCATAATATGATTTAATAGAGAAGAAGAAGAAGAAGAAGAAGAAGAAGAAGAAGAAGAAGAAGAAGAAGAAGAAGAAGAAGACAGTATAGATGAGTTTAGGCTGATTAACTTCCTTGGTAACGCTGCGCATGCGCAGTCTTGTGTGGCAAAAAGTAATCAGTCAAGCGTGCGTGTGTACAGTATACTAAGGAAAATAAGATTTTTTTAAGCATAGTGTTTGTCATTTCATCCACAACATTCATAGACTTTTATACTGCAGTTCAGTGCCCCCCCCCCCCCCCCGCCCATCAGGGCTTGAAGAAATACATGGGCTGCATGATGCTTCCGCGCAGAGCTGAAACCGACCCGCACACGACTACTGGTAAACCGCTTAGAGGCTCTAAGCATGCCCAGGCAACGCGGTGCGAGTCGGCCCGTCCATGCTTATAAACCATATTGGTTTCATTGGGCGGCAGGGCTTGAGATGTCATTTAATCTCATTGTCGGTTAAAAGTCCCACGAAATTGGAAGCAACGTCTCCAAAATGACCTTTACAGTGTTGACGGGGTCGTTAAACCTAAAATCAAACTTCACAATCTTTTGAATCACAACAGTACTTGGCAGATATGTCCGAATTTCCGAATTCTCTTTTTACTATTCCATTATACATGTACATGCTATTTGTTGTTCACCGCCGCTGCCTTTTGCTGTATGTTTTAAATGGATGCTTGTTTAATGCTCATACTCTGAGTAACGGGGCCCTGAATAAATCTTTGACCTGATTTGCAAGAAAAAAATGAGCAGTTAAGGCAGAGTTTTCGAAGCGATACTTTGAAAAATCTGAACATGAAAGTCCCATAGCCAGACTGGATAGAACTTAGGTTTTCGGGACGAATCTCATTAGGCAGGGGGTGGGGGATGTAAAAGGTCGAAGATGTGGCCCGGTATCTCAGTCGGTGGAGTGTTTCTACTGTATACGAGAGGTCCTGGGTTCGCAGAGCTAAAACTGACCGCACATGAGTACTGGTAAAACCGCTATAAATTCTCGCCCCCGCCCATAGGGACTTGGAGAAATAGATTGGGCTGCATGGTGCGTCCACGCAGAGCTGAAACTGACCACACATGAGTACTGGTAAACCGCTTAGAAGGACTAAGCCTACCCAGGTAAAGCGGTGTGAGTCAGACCGCCTACTGCATATAAGACTTTTGGTTTCATTGGGGGCAGGGCTTGAGATGTCATTTCATCTCAATGTCGGGCAGCGTCTCCAAAATGACCTAAATAGTGTTGACGGGAACGTTAAACCTCAGTTTTAACAAAACCGCTATAAACATGATAAACTACATTTTTATTTGGTGGCAGGGCTTGAGATGTTATTTAATCTCAATGTGGGTATAGGAAGCAACGTCTAAAAATGACGGATATGGTGTTGGCGGGGACGGTAATTCGTTTGTTGTTTCTTTGTTTTAGTTGAGATTTAAAGTCCCCGTCACTATATAGGTCATTTTGGAGACGTTGCTGGCTTAGATCCTCTAACTGGTTCACCAGGTTTACCAGTACTCGTGTGCGTTGGTTTCAGCTATGCGTGGAAGCATCATGTAGCCCATCTATTTCTTCAAGCCTCGATGGGCGGGGGTCGCGGGGCCGGTGAATTTCCATATTCAAACAACCCGGTTACTGGTCGTAAACGATTGATCTTTTTCATCCACATGTTGAACCCGTCTGGGTGGTAATCCTTCCTTGCGATTAGCGCAATATGACGCGACCATTGTCAGTCAATTATTCGATTATTAATTGTTTTAGGTTTAACGACACGTCAACCCCTGTGGGTAATTTTGTCTCATCTCCCAGAGAAAGGAAGACAAAATTTAGAAGAGATCGTAGGTTAAAGTAATAAAAGAGGATAAAGAGGAAAATGAATGCAGTGTACAAACAGAAGGAATAAGAGCACTCCCCTCTACTCTTACCTGCTGCAAGGATAGCAGGTCTTACCCAACTGTCAGCCAATATCAGGTGGACGCCCCAGCGCCGCAAGACATACGTCACCTTTACCCTACGCTATATTTAAAATTGTCATATTCAAAGAAATTAATGACTGCTATCGGAGCAGTCTGAACAATGGTTATATTTTTTGCCACACAAAACTGCGCATGCGCAAAAATACGGAACCGTGGGATAGTATTTCCTTAGCGACCGGTGGCGTCCTAAACTCATCTTCCTTGCCACACACCTGCGTCACTGTCACCACCAACATTTCCAATATGTCTAGGAATGGCTTTGTTGAACCGTAAATTTCTCATTTCCTAAATTTCCACCCAAATTTACATATGGTCAATTTCGAAAAATTTTGATGTCTGAATTTTCTGACTTATAAAGAATTGGTAAGTATTCGTCACACCTGTGAAAAACTAGTGCGACTTTTTATAGGGTGTGACACGTGAAGATTTCGTTGACAATGTCTGACGTGTATAGAAATGGTAAGTAATCGTCACACCTGTGACCTGTGTTTATGGGGTGTGGAGAATTTGTACCAATTACTATTAAACCTGTCTTACGTGTATCGAACTGGTACCGATTCCTCACACATGAGAAGAATTGGTACCAATTTCTCAAGAGTGTATTTGATACCAATACTTCACACATGTGAGGAATCGGTACCAAATCCACACAGACGCCTCCGTGGTGTAGTGGTTACGCTACTCGCCTTGTAAACTAGGGGTCGCAGGATCGATCCCTGGCTTCTCCGGACATTCGGATGAGTCTTTAAACCGAAGTGCCGTCTCCATTATGACCTTAGTTGTTGGTGGGACGAAAAACTTAAACACTCACTCACCAAATCCACACACATGTGAAGAATCTCAATTAGTTGCCTACCAACTTTCACTGGCTGTAATAGTTTCTGAAAAATTAATTATTTTAATTTTTCCTATAGAAAAGGACAGGTTGTAAAATTTGACCGTGTCTGGAGATAAGTTCGGGGTAATCCTAAGATCATCATTTTAACAAATTATGATGTGCTGGAGTCCTATCTGTTACATACAAAGTTTCTTGACTGGTCCTAGAGAAGCGTTTCAATGGTTTAACCATATATGGGTGTGATAGCCATCTTGGTCATTTGACCCAGATGTCGCGAACAAACTAGCGTTCCCCCTACCCAAAGAGGTTCAAAACATGTTGGCTTTGATTGGCCAATCGGTTTTCAGACATTACGAAAACACGTATGGGGCCCCGTTTTACTATTTAATCCGTATTTATAGATATCCATAAATCGAATTATGGATATCCATAATTCGATTTATGGATATCCATAAATCAGCGGAATAATGGATAGCCATAATTCGATTTATGGATATCCATAATTCAGAACGATTTATGGAAATCCATAATTCGAATTATGGATATCCACAAATCACCGCCAAAGCTTTTGGTGTAATGATTTCTCCCTAAAACACGTGATTATTTACTGTAAAAATCTTCAAAATCTTCAAGGCCTTCATCATCGCTGGAAGATGATGGCCGGTCAAAGGGACCTATCTGCCGTCCAGCCTTTTCAGCCGTAAGGCTTCCAAAGCAACGGACGGCATACGCTGAACGCCCGCCATGTGTGCAGTTAAATATCGGAACCAGCCGTAAGATCTGGAAATTCCGGTTAACGCATCCGGACCCTCTGGAATCACCTCTATGAGGACTGCGCACCTAATCGGACGAAAGATTATAATGATCCAAACAGGCAATCCGCGCATGCTTTCTGGAGAAAAATGCACACGGTCGTTATATATAGTATTAACATATATCCATATAACACTCTTTTTGACGGCCCCTGCCCATCAAGGCTTGAAGAAATAGATGGGCTGCATGATGCTTCCACGCAGAGCTGAAACCGACCCGCACACGAGTACTGGTAAACCGCTTAGAGGATCTAAGCCTGCCCGGGCAAAGCGGTACGAGTCGGTCCGTCCATGTTAATAAACCCTATTGGTTCATTTGGGCGACAGGGCTTGAGATGTCATTTCATCTCAAGGTCGGGTTAAAGTCCCACAAAATTGGAAGCAACGTCTCCAAAATGACATTTACAGAGTTTACGGGGACGTTAAACCTCAAATCAAACAAACACATCCTCTTCTTGAGATGTATGGAGTACCAAGCAGATTCAGATATATCTCCTGGCCCCCACCCATTGGGGCTTGGAGAAATAGATTTGGCTGCATGAGCTGAGAGTACTGGTTAATCGTTTAAGGTCTAAGTCTGTCCAATAGGCGACAGGGATTGAAATGTTTGTTTGTTTGTTTGTTTGTATTTGAATTTAACAGCACAGTCAACACTAATTTAGGTCATTTTTGAGCCGGTCAGTTTACCTATCTACACTTTTCCTGGGCAGGCTTATACGTTAGCAGTTAACCAGTACAGTGCACATCCTTTCGACAGAAACTGACAACTGCCCTGCTTGAATCAGCGGAAGGGAGAGAATGACTATAAAAAATATTTCATGATCAATCTCCACGAAAGAATGTTGCCGACCCCGGCAGGTATCGAACCCGCTTCCTCCTGATCACCAGTCAGACGCGCATCCGACTGAGCTACCGAAGGCGGCGGGATTGAGATGTCATTTAATCTCAATGAAGGCTTAATGACCAACATAACTTGAAGCAACGTCTCCAAAATGCCCTAAATAACATTGAAGGGGACGTTAAACCTCAAATCAAACAAAACATATCTCTCCCACACCATAGGCCACCACTAAGCCTACCCGACATTTTCTCCCGCTCCATCCCGGCTTTTATTACACACCTAAATCGGAAATCTGACGCGAATAGTCGAGTTTTTTTTTTTTTTTTGCAAAAGGGAGCAGTCATTATTCATTAGGTTTATATGCAGAGGAGAATTATGGATATCCATAATTCGATTTATGGATATCCATAAATCAGCCGAATAATGGATATCCATAATTCGAATTAAGGATATCCATAATTAGATTAATGGATATCCATATTTCGATCTAACTTAATGATATCCATAAAACGATTTATGGATATCCATAATTCGATTTATGGATATCCATAATTTGATTTATGGATATCCATAAATCAGCCGAATAATGGATATCCATAATTCGATTTATGGATATCAATAAATCAAATAATGGATATCCATTATTCGATTTATGTATATCATTAATTCACATCGATTTATGGATATCCATAATTCGAATTATGGATATCCATAAATAATTATGGATATCCATAAATACGGAATGAATAGTAAAACGGCGCCCCATAAACACGCCTCTCAATATGAAACTTTTCGGACTGAATTTTGCTTATTTCTGCTCTAAACATAGATTGAGGCCACTCGTTAGAATAGCCTCGACGGGGCGGTTCTAACGAATACCCACAATCTGTTTTTGCTGAAATTAGAAAAATAATATATACGCCTATAAACCCCAGTGTAACTATATAAAAGTGGGTTTACGGGGGTCAATATTACATAGGCGTGTTTTCGTGATGGATGAGATGTTTGCAGAATGTGAACGGACGACGACGGATGCCGGAGCATGTGTATACTCACTTGCTGAGCTTGCGGCTAGGTGAGCTAAAAACCTAATGACCAATCTCATTGTTGACGGGCCTCCGTGGCCTAGTGGTTAAGAGCGTTGACTCGTTAAGAGCGTTGACTCTTGATCATTAGGTCTCTCACCGCTGTGGTTCGAGCCTCGCTCGGGTCACAAGTGAGATGCCAAATTCTGCAACGGAAGGTCAGGTGGTTTTTCTCCGGGTACTCAGGTTTTCGCCCACAAAGTTGGAAGAAACGTCTCCAAAATGACCTTTACAGTCTTTACGGGGACGTTAAACCTCAAATCAAACAAACAAAACAAAGCAACGATAGTTCATTATCAATCAGCCATTTCAAACAAACAAACATAGCCTGACGAAGAATGCAAAAGTATTTTATTGTTTAACTGGGGTTAATTTCCAGTAAATCTGTCCCTTACACTCTCGTTGAATCATCGACATCCGTACCCAGTAACGTCGACAACTGTACCCCGCAAACTTTCACTTCATCGACAGCCGTATCGATAAAACTATAAACAGTTCCACAGGTGCATATAAAGACATGTTGACACACAAATAAAAGGTTATCGCGTATGTTAATGATGTATCTGCATCATTTCGTCCTCGATATTCCATGACACTGAATAAGAGCCACGCATTTCCCCGGAAGTACTTATTTTATATATTTTCCCGTTTAATTCCGCTAAGCGTCAAAACAGGCTATCAGTCAGACTTCCAAAACACTTGAAACAAGAGCAAACTATTTCACAAACGATTTGACACCACAAAAATGGACAGACATACACAAAAATAACACATTTTCAGCGAATTTATCGACTACCCTCCTCTGTCGACATCCGTACTGCTCGGTCGACAACCGTATTTCTCGGTCGACAGCAGCTTTACACAGTACCGGCTCGGTCGACAACACAGGTATGGAAAATGGTATTACCCCCGTGATTAGTCTCTATAGTCATAAACATGCAAAAATTTAATACAACTACATTTCTTTATTTTATTAAAAAACATGATAATGCATCATTTTATTTTTAAAATAATGTTTTCTTTTTATGATCTGGATTGTGAATACAATATATAAATGTGTCGGTGAATTGTCTTTAAAAGAAAGGTCGGTGAATTGTCTTCAATTGTGTTGGTGAATTGCCT
>OY757024.1:113391964-113412299 GCA_963580285.1 Lucinisca nassula
AATGAATTGAAGAACAATTATTATTCTTTGGTACATATTTTAACCCTTGCCCTGCTGAGCCCGGATACGTCTGATATTTCAAACAATGCAGATCCAGATCGGATGGCTTCTGAAGAAGCCATCTGATCAGGATCTTCATTGTTTGCCATTCAGTTTATGAATTTGTTGCAATAATTTGCATCAAGTAATCTGATTGGTTGATAACCGGTAGTGGGTGTGGCATATATAAATATTCAGCAGGTCAAGGGTTAACATAAAGTGTAAGCAAAGTACATGAACACTCCCCACCCACCCCAATGCCTACAAGGACATTAGGAGTGTATGTGTGTGTGAGTAAGTGCATGCATGTTTTCATTTTCATGCATTTACTGGTGTACATAACAAAAACATGCCTATATAATTTTGACCCCCGTTGAACCCCACTTTTATAAAGTAAAACTGGAATTTACTGGGGTAAACCTTATTTTTCTTATTTTTGCACTAAAATATAGATTGTGGGTACTCGTTGGAACCGCCTCACAGCATTTCTAACGAGTGCCCACAATCCATATTTTGAGCAGAAATAAGAAAAATATCACAATTTTTCATCTTAAAATGTTCGTTTTCCGGAGGTAAAGTTTACAATGTATTTGTATAGGCGTGTTTTCGTAATGAGTATTATGAACTATCATTCATGAATATTATGTGGATACACGTGGAGTGCATAAATGGCCAGTCTAACAGGTCCAGACCGTTTAGCTTAGTGGTTGTAACGTTTGCTTTGTAACCCAATGGTTGCAAGTTTGCTCCCTAATCAGGGCACTTGACCTACTTTTCTTTACAGATTTTTCTTCTCCTGCAGTGATGCTGTGATCAGGATGATAACAGTTGGAGCCCAAGGGTGAAGAAAAGGATGCAGAGTCAAAGAGAACCTGAAAATTCTAATAAATAAATGAAATATGATATACATGTACTTCTGTAACAGTATGTAGAGTAGGTGGGAAGTCATAAAGGCATAATTGTTTGTTTGTAGTGAGACACTATTAAGGTCATTTTGGAGACATTGCTTCTGATGTTGTGGGACTTTTACCCGACAATGAGATGAAATGACATCTCAAGCCCTACCGCTCATAGAAACCATTAGGGTTTAAGGAGTGGTCTGACTCCCATCACTTTTCCTGGACAGACTAGACCTATGCTGTTTACCAGTACTCAAGTTCTGTCAGTTTCAATCTCGATGGGCGGGGGCGCTAAAGTATACAGAGAACATAAATGACCAATCTAACTATTCCTGACCTTTTAGCGTAGTGGTCGTGTCACTCAATGTGTAATCCAAGGGTTGAATCCTTGGTTGGGGCACTTTAAAGCTTTAACCCTTTTTGTACCAGATGAAATCTTCCTCCTTACATGTACATATAGCAGGAGCCAATTTCAAAATTTAGGGGTGTCAGGCTGTGTTTCCATCAAAATTGATTTGGAAAATGGCTGAATTTTTTTGCAAATAGTGTAGGCCCTGATCTGACGACGTGTTTGGTGGTGTCTGATCTGGGCCTGCACTGTTTGCCAGGGTACCCGTTTTGGGGTTTCTGGGTACAAAATGGGTTAATGCAAAAACTTGTAAAATTTGTGAAGGGCAATGTCATTTCTTGCACAACAGATAAGGAAATCCATAGTTTTAGCTTGGGATAGAAATTCTGTTCTAACCTTGACGCCGGCGACCGAAGTGACTGCAGTATTACAAATCCATGCTCAGAAATGGAAAGTATGCAAGAAAAGGAATCTTACATTGGTGTGAGGGGTGGACAAAAAAATCTGTTCCTCGGGATCACTGTCCGGCATCACTTGGTAAGCCTTATGATGCCGGACGGTAACCCTCGGGATGGATTTTTCCATCCACCCCTCACGCCCATGTAAGATTCTTATATTCTTGAACACCAGAATAGGTAATCCATAGTTTTAGCTTGGGATAGAAATTCTGTTCTGACCCTGGTGTTCTTACCCTAAATTGAATATTCTTGCGTGTTTGATAAATGCACTTGTGGAATACGACCTCATAAGCACCACTGTTAAGGTTACGTCACAGCATGTTACATGACGTCACTAAGCCATCACAATATGGCGAGCATTGGCAAATGAAGTGACTGCAGTGTTGCAAATCCATGCTTGGAAATGGGTGTGAGGGGTGAATAGAAAAATCTGTCCCCCTATATCACTCTCTGGCATCACTCGGCCAGCCTCGTAGTGCTAGACAGTGACCCTCGGGGATTGATTTTTCCAACCCCACTCACACCCATGTAAGATTCTCCACATACAGGAGGGACTGGGAATATAGTGATGAGGATAAATTTTGCTATTCCTGTATAAAATCATGTCTTGTTGGTATTGGTTCTTGTTATAATCGCCTCAATGAGGCAATTCTAACAAGTACCAATACCAACAACAAAGAATGAGGCGACAACTTCATAGGTTTCTGAAAAGGATTAATGGAAATTATCTCTGAATTATCCTCACCACTCACCCCCACCCCACCCACAAATCAGGAGCTATCTTTGAAATTCAGGCACCAGAGCCATGCAATAATTCCTATACTTTTATTATGGCTGTGCCCCTTCTAAAATACAATGACTTTCTTAAAGCAAGCTAGATTTTTCTTGAAAAGTTTATTTGTCATTTAACCCTTTTTGTACCAAATGGAATCTTCCTTTTTATACATGTTTATAACAGGAGTCCATTTCACAATTTAGGGGCGTCAGGTTGTGTTTTCTCCAAAATCTACTTGGAAATTGGCTGAGCGTTTTGCAAACAGTGTAGGCCCTGATCAGACGCCGCATTCTGCTGCGTCTGATCTGGGCCTGCACTGTTTGCCAACTACCGGTTTTGGGGTTTCCGGTACAAAATTGGTTGTATGATCTAGGTTACTTCAAGGCAACATGCTGGCCTCTGTAGCTCAGTGGGATGTGCATCTGTCTGGTGATCAGGAGGTGGCATTTTTGATACCTGTCTGATGGCAAAATTCTTTCGCTGAGGCTGATCATGAAATCTTTTTTATGGTCCTTCTCTCTCTTCCCCGCCTTCAAGATGGGCAGTTGTCAGTTTCTGACAAAATAATGTTTGTCAGTTTCTGACAAAATAATGTGCGCTGTACTGGTAAACGACTTTTGTTTGTTTGATTTGAGGTTTAACGTCCCTGTCAACACTGTAAAGGTCATTTTGGAGATGTTGCTTCCAATTTTGTGGGACTTTTACCCGACGTTGAGATGAAATGACATCTTAAGCCCTGTCGCCCAATGAAACCAATAGGGTTTATATGCATGGACGGTCCAACTTGTACCGCTTTGCCTGAGCAGGCTCAGATCCTCTAAGCGGTTTACCAGTAAACATGTGCGGGTCGGATTTAGCTCTGCGTGGAAGCATTGTGCAGCCCATACATTTCTTCAAGCCCCGATGGGCGGGGGCCGAAACGACTTTTGTATAATATGTTCTATAAAAGGGCAATCTTTTGGAAGCAAAGACTACAGCACAGAACAGACAACTATAGAGTGTACAACTTTTGGGGGGGGGGGCAAACTAGCTAGTTTCGGCCAATTAGGCCTCATCAGTGACCCTAAGATATTTTCCAAAAATCAGCAGTGGAATCAATGATCTCAAAGGACTACTAAATAGAGAATACCAGGTTCGTGTCTTTTGATATCAAGTTTATCAGGCAAGGCTTTGAAAACGCTTCTAGAATCGCGAGGCTTGCCAAGCCATTCTACATGTGTTCTCGAAGCCCAGTCTGATAAACTTGATATCAAATGACACAAATCTGGTATTCTATTTATCAGTTTATCTCCTTGTACGCTCTTAAATTAACAATTTACGATAAGTTATTGATGGTCCTCAGTGCGTCCCAGCATTCCTGCAGGTGATATATTTTGTATCAGCTATCCATATTTTCCTATGATATTTTTTCAAGTATTTTGTTTTTCATTTTTTTCCAGTAACAATGACATTTTTTGTCATTTTTCCAGTAGTCCAGTTCATTCATAAAAGTGCAATGTCATGTTGACGTGATAAAGCTCACTTGTCCTGAGATAGCATATCTTTATCAGGTCAGTACATTCTAATGCAATATATATAGGGGGTAACTTATAAATATAATCCACACTATGATGCAGTAAAGCCTCTCTAGGAAAAGTGTGTTTAGGTTAATTGACTAGCTCAATATGACCTAACAAGAGCACTGTAGGCTGGGCATTATACGCCCGTAGCAAGTTAATATTTGTTGAACTGAAACCTTGAAACAATACAAACTGCTCCATAACATGGTCTAATTACATATCAAGTTTCAGCTTGATGGGATCTAAATTGTAGGAAATGAAAATGTCTAAAGATAATTTCGAAGTTTTATACTTATATAAATATTTGGTGGACCATCCTCTCTAAACCATATGCACTGCTCCACATCATAGTCAAACTTAGTATCAAGATTTTGCAAGATCGAATGTTACCTGCAGGAGAAGTTACGGTAGCCACAAACAAAATGTGTACAGAAATTTTCAAAGGGGCATAACTCAAATAATTTTAGGTGGACAGTAACCTCAAAACAATAAGCACTGCGCCACACAATGGTCAAACTATATACATGTATATGAAGTTTCAGCTTCATCAGATATTAATTGTAGAAGTTAGCCACAAACAAAATACTTACAGAAATCTGCAACGGGACATAACTTTATTTTTTTCTGGTAAGCCATAACCTCGAAACAATATGTGCTGTTCCACATTGTGGTCAAACAATATACATGTACATGTATATCAATTTTCAGCTTGATTAAATGTTCACTGTAGGAAGGGTTAGCCATAAACAAAATGTTCTTGTTATATATCTGTAATTGAAAAGAAGTAAATAAAATATTGTTTAAACTAAACAAAATGTTCACAGGAATTTTCAAAGGGGCATAACTCTATATAAATATTTGATGGACTGTAACCTTGAAATAATATGTTCCACATCTTGGTCTAACTATATATCAAGTTTCAAAGTTTAAGCTTGATCGGGTCAAAATTGCAGGCAAAATTGCTTACAGAAACTTTCAAAGGGGCATAACTTTGTTTTTATTTGTTGGACCATAGCCTCAAAGCCAGAACACTGACTACGTCAGAAAGGGCCCCACAAAGAGCTATCAAAGGGGTGTGGTACAAGTTTTTTTCAGAATGTAGGTCTTGTGATGGTAAGTATTTGTGTGAATTTTCATGAGAGAAAGGCAAATACTTTTGAAGTTATGACCAAGGTTAAGTTTTTTGGTCAAGGCAAGGCAAACACACAGACAAAAGCAATATAGGTATGGTCCTTTGTCAGAATATAGGTCTTGTGATGGTGAGTATGTGTGTGAAGTTTCATGAGAGTAGGGCAAATCCATTTGAAGTTATGACCGACATTCAGTTTTTTGGTTAAGGTGTTACAAACACAAGGACAACAGCAATATAGTTGTAGCCAGTGTGGGACCCTAACAATATGCACTGCTCCACATCATGGTATAACTATATATCAAGTTTCAGCTTAATCAAATGTTATTGTAGGAGCTATCCGGAAACGAAATATTTACAGAAATACTCAAAGGGGCATAACTCTGTAAATATTAGGTGGACTGTGACCTCAAAATAATATGCGCTACATCAGGTCATGGTCTTACAACCTACTAAGTTTCAGCTTGATCAGACGAAAACTGTAGGCGGAGTTATCCAGAAACGAAAAATTTTACAAAAATTTTCAAAGGGGCATATTATGTGAATATTTGGTGGACTGTAGCCTTGAACTGATATGCGCTATAGCAGGCCATGGTCTTACTACTTACTAAGTTTCAGCTTGATCAGACGAAAACTGTAGGCGGAGTTATCCGGAAACCAAAAAGTTTACAAAAATTTTCTAAGGGGCATATGTGAATATTTGGTGGACTGTAGCCTTGAACTGATATGCGCTGCAGCAGGCCATGGTCTTACTATCTACCAAGTTTCAGCTTGATCGGATGAAAACTGTAGGATGAGTTATCTAGAAACGAAAGTTTACAAAACTGTTCAAAGGGGCATAACTCAGTATATATTTGGTGGACCGTAACCTCGAAAAGACATGCGCTACATCAGGTCTGGGTCTTACTACCAACCAAGTTTCAGCTTGATCGGATGAAAACTGTTGGAGGAGTTATCCGGAAACGGAAAAGTTAAAAAAAAATTTCAAAGGGGCATAACTTTGTAAATATTTGGTGGACCATAACCTTGAAACAATATGCGCTTCATCAGGTCATGGTCTTACTACCTATCAAGTTTCAGCTTGATTGGATGAAATATGTAGGAGTTATCCAGAAACAAAAAGTTTACGGACGGACACCAACCCCATACCATGATAAGACCGTTTTTAAAAAACGGGCGTATAAAAAGTGTTCACTTGGCCGTTAAAACTTGAAATAAACAAACAAATCAAGATAACATACATTTTTTTGCACAGCTGTTAACATCTGAGGTGAACTGTACAGAGTCAGGTCGGGTTGGACTGCTCAGCCACCCTGGTCCCCGCCTCTGCCCCTGTCTTATCTCAACCAACAGTTCTGTACTTTCACAATGTGATGGAATGTCCATAAGTCTAATCTGGAATGGTATGGTGTAGATTTTGCCATCTCTAAGAAATGGCTCTGTTTTCTGCAAAGAAAAACAACAAACTGTTTTCCTGAATATAACAAGAATTCCGCCGAAGGCTATGTCGCGTCTGTGGGGGCGCAAAGTCACCGAACCATGACATCTAGGCCAAGATCAAACATAAATGCTTGCATAAAAGGCTTGTACTAAGTATCATTAATGAAGTTCAAATGATTCTTGAGAAATGAACTTAACCATTAGGGTGAACGCTAGGGTGGTCACAATATTTTACAAAGTCAGTGAACCATGAAATGTAGGTCAAGGTCAAATATGGATGCTTGCATGTAAGTTGTCATCCCCAGACACAAGCTTGTAACAAGTATAATTAATGAAGCTCTTACCGGTAAGTCTCAATTTATTTAGGTCAAGGTTAAATTTCGTAAACCATTGAAAAGTAACTGTTATACATGTCAGTTACAAAGTTAGCAGATTGCCTAATCTTCAAGAGCCTTGTGCATATATGTGATATTTTCTTAAACCAAATAGGGAGATTTTGATTTTCAAATAGGGAGATTGGGGTCTCGAATAGGGAGATTTTTCCATGGTTAAAAGCAATATTATTTTTTGGTGAAACTTGACATATCAAGCTTGTAATGTGAAGTAACTATCGTGTTTGTCTTAGAACTTAATTTTGAATTATTTCTGTTCAAGCTGCATTAAGATAAAACTAAAGTATTAATCTATTTTATACTTAAACCATATGCTGTGGGTGCTCATTAAACTGCCACATTTAGGCAGCTCTAAAGAGTACCCAAAACCTATGTCTTTGAGCAGAAATACTGGTAATATCAAGGACCAAGCTGGCCCCAAAATTTAGGGAGAAGTGACTTCTGAAGTTCTCCCTCCTGGGAAAATATGGAGAAGTCTTGGGAGAGGTGAGTGTGGCTGGATGAGAGACTAATTTGGTATAATGAGCTCTCCTGTAAACCTCATTCTGGAAAAAAGTGGGGTTTACAAGGATAAATATACATATACCCACTTTCTTGTCGGGTCCCAACAATAACCAAACAGACTAAAAAGAAACATGACAACTTTTGATATTTTTGGGTAACAATGTATAACAAGAGGCTCAATGAGCCTAAACCGCTCACCTGAGAACAAATTATTATAAGCCAATGGAAGGTGAACATCATGCCAGTGTCACCATTTTAGCCAATTATGATGGGCTGGCTCGAGTCTGCAGTTTACTTCAATCGGTCCAGCATTTTTCGGATGTTTGAACATGTTGAAGATATATCTTCAAAATTCCTGAACCGTAGATTTCCTTACTGGCTGTCTCTATTGTAAATTGCTGTGTACTTGTACTTCTGTCATTTGTGATATTTAATTCTGGATAGTTTGCTTTGGATTGATCAAGGTTTCATGTCCCTGTCAACACATATTTTGGAGATGTTGCTTCAGATTTGTGAGTATTTTGCCCTGACATGACATCCCCAGCCCCACCATCCACAGACACCCCTAATGAAATTTCTGGAGTCAATGGTCGATGTCACTCGCTTCACTTTAGCTTGGTAGGTGCTGACCTTTTGTAGCTCTTTGGTTTAACTAACATCAAGTGATTAGTCAAGTTTCATTTGGCGAGGAAGCACTATGCCGCCACATCTATTTTTTAAAGCCCAGATGCACCAGGGCCAAATTCTGGAAGAATTCACAGTCGTTTTAGTTATCAAGAGCTCATTTGCTACTTGATATCATTAAATACCTCTATAATTATAATATTGTGTTCTGCAAGTGATAATTCCAGTAGAACATCATACTGGTACAATTATGTGAGTGTATTCTTAGCTTTCATGGATTTCAAATGATAACAAGGTTCTTTTTTTTTTCAATCTATTGCTCCACTCTTTTAACTGACAAATCAAAAAATACATGAAATTATAATGAAAAGAAAACATTTAATGCAATTATTACCAAAAACAAATAGAACAATACTTGAGCTTCTATGTACAATAATGATAATAGCTTTATTTTGGCATCTCAATTGTGCAGGCTCTCATCTAGGGCTGCTCTGTATGTCAATGCCTTATTTAGGCTTAAACGGATATTTGATAATCTTTAAAGCCACAAAATATTGTTCCAAAACAAAACAAAACTTGGGCATTGGTAAATGAATAACAAAAAAAGAATAACATGTTCATAACATTGTGATCATACAACAAAAACAGGGCTGCTATTTTTTTTTTCAAAATAAAACTAGCAGTACAAATAGAATGCATACATTCAGTTATCATGAAATATGATGAAACTGGAAAATCTGTACATTGTGAACCTGAATGAAGCTACTATTACTTTAGATGAAAAAGTAACTGAGGAGATGGACAGATTACGTATTAAAGCAGTGCTTGAACTTTGTTACACACCTTTGTATAAGATTAAGCCAAGCAAAGCTAAATTCGCCTCCAATAATACATGATATTAGATTTATATTGGCATCTAAATTGTGCTAGCTCTCATCTAAGGGCTGCTCTGTATGGCAATGTCACATTTAGGCTTAAACAGATATTTGTTAATTCTTAAAGCCACAAAATATTGTGCCAAAACAAAACAAAACTTGGATATTGGTAAATGAATAACAAAAACACATGTACATAACATTGTGATCATACAACAAAAACAGGGCTGCTAAAATTCTTTCAAAATAAAACTAGCAGTACAAATAGAATGCATACATTCAGTTATCATGAAATATAATGGTGTGGAATACCAAAATATAGAACCCATTCATGGATATCAATGACCAAGTAATGATTTATTATTCAATGTCAGATGGAAAATTTGCTAATTTTATACTATACTTTTTCTTTTATAATTTCAGCAATATAAAGTCAACTGATGCAAACGCTCTATTTTCTTTTCATTCAGGTATGGAAAGAATCTTACAATGCAAGATTCGAATCCAAGTCCATGATTAGAAACACTTCATGTTCAGTGCTGAGAACTTTCCTCTTTTCGGCTGATCTCCTTTTGTCACTGACTTCGACAGAAATGAAAGGCATCAGATTTCCTCATGTCAAAATTTTATATTTTTGAATCGATTTATCTATTTTTTGTATGGATTTCCTCTGTTGTGTTTTGTTGTGTTTTTTTTTTAATGAAATCTTATTGACACCTCTGTATATTGGTTAAATCAATATGTCAGTGATTTTTCAAATTGATACTGCTAAGGAGAGAACATATGCTCTCTACAGCAATAGATTAAGTTTATACTTCTGTTTGTTTAAGTAATTAGATTTAGTTTTTTTTTTTCCATTAAATATTTTTGCAGTTTATTCATGAAAGAATTCTAAAAGTCCTGTGTTTTGTTTGATCATTATCAAAAGTCAAGATATTACAATATTTGTAATGACAGAATGCACAAGGTCTAATCTGGAACCAATATTCCTATATCAGTTAAAACGTAACAGAAATAAATTATCATAAATATACATATAACATGATGCCATAGTTTAAGATTAAACAGTCCTTGATTGATTACATTTAGATACATGTAAATATGTGTTAAATTACTTAAGAAAGTTTAATCTATTTCAGACTTTTCTATTTCAGACTATGGCGGGCCGCCGTGGCCGAGTGGTTTTTTTTTTTTTTTTTTTTTTTTTTTTTTTTTGGTTTGGGTTTTACGGCCCTTTCAAGATTATTTCACTCATATCGAGCCGATCGTTAATCATAGGTGGGCGAAAACCGGAATACCCAGAGAAAAACCACCTGACCTTCCGTTGCAGAACTTGGCGTCTCACATGTGTCCCGAGCGAGGCTCGAACCACAGCAGTGAGAGACCTAATGATCAAGAGTCAGCGCTCTTAACCACTAGGCCACGGAGGCCCGGCCGAGTGGTTAAGAGCGCGGGACTCTTAAACACTAGGTCTATCACCGCTGTGGTTCGAGTCACGCTGTGACCATATGTGCGATGCCAAGTACTGCAACAGATGGTCGGTGGTTTTCTCCGGGTACTCTGGTTTTGCCTACCTTTGATTTGCAATCGGCTCGATATAATCTAGAAAGGTTGAAAGAGCCGTCAAAACTCAATGCAAAAAAATCAGAATATGGCAGAGAAATAAGATTTACCAATTTCAGACTTTTTGGAGAAGTTTAACCAATTTAAAGTAGAAGTAAAACAAAGATCAGGAATCGATACAATTAACTCACTCCCCCACCAAAGACACCACAGGGAAAGAAACACAAACACGAAACGACCAGACCATAATGGAAACCCAAACAGAGGAAGGCCAAAAGGACAGTTACTTTCCCACAAAATGGCCTAATGGCCATCCAAAATAAAAAGACACATGTGATACAATAAGTACTAACAATAACATAAATAAACCGCCACAGAAGAACCGCCTTGGAACGGTCAGTGGAAAGAATTCCACTGGGGGGCTTAAATCGATTTTACGTGGCCACAATCCTCGCCCTTACTTCTGTAGCGGTATAGACATTAATTTTGTTTAGTCCGCATGAAGGCTTCCTAACTCATCAATGTAACATCTCCGAGAACATACAAATCAAAAAACCACAGAGATGAAACAAGGTTGAGGACTCGACAGCACACACCAACAGAAATGCTGGAGCAAAAGAAAACCAACAGTTAGACTCCGAGGGGCCCGACCAAAGACGGAGCATCAGGCCCCAACCAACATAAAGAATAACAAAGTATTCCATCTATGTTTTTACGCTGGAACTGTCATATAATCTTAGGCCCGACCCACCGGTGTGCAATTAAGCCTTTTTGGATAAGTTTAACCCATTTCAGCCTTTTTAGGGAAGTTTAACCCTTTTCAGCCTTTTGGGGGAAGTTTAACCCATTTAGAACTTTTTTGGAAGCAGGACACTATCTAATTGACTTAATTGCCTATGCAAATATAATCTGCTTCAATGATTTAGCAGATGCAATTAAGACTCTTTATTGAGTTGCAAAAGAAGACATGATACTCTTAACAGATTACTCAGAGAACTGTATGTCAGCTGGATGAAAGTAACTGTAAAAAATAAAAGAAATATTTGCAAAATTAATATTCCAAATTCAATTTAATTCATTGTAAAAGTAAAAAAACTTAAATACTACAAAAATGTCATTAACTTATACTTTCTAATCTACAACACAATATACTAACTTGTGGTCAGTCCAATAAGCCTCGACAGTGTCACTATATACCTGGTCATTTGAAAATATCAAATCTAAAATTGATCCAGCATCAGTTGTGGGTTGCTTTATATTCTGATGGCACTGAAATGTGTTCTCCATAAATTTAACAAATTGACAATTCAAATCATTCACTGAATATTAAAATCACCCATTATAACTAATTTTGAAGAGATATCTACAACTGGTCTAAGATGAGAGCAAATGTCCTTCTTCAAGTCAGCTTGAGAACTTTTTGGGTACTTATAAACAACCACATATTGGTAAAAGCCTTTAGTTGTGCTATTCAAGGCAGCCATAATGAATTCGCATGAATGAGATCGATGCTTTACATTTTTTTCAATCTCAATATTTTGCTTTATATAGACAGCAAGGCCATGATGTGGCCGACTTATTGACTGGCATGCTGTTTCATCAAATCTGATAAGCCTGAATCTGTTCAAAGCAAAATGCATATCTTCATCTCTTGCACACAGTCTAGTTTCGGCAAATCCAACAACATCTGAAGCTAAAATGTTCGGTTCAAACTGTATTTCTTGGAAATGTTTATGTAGGGATCTTGTATTATTGAAAGCAAATTTAGCTTTGCATGGCTTAATTTTATACAAAGGTGTGTAACACAGTTCAAGCACTGCGTTTGTACGTAATCTGTCCATCTCCTCAGTAACTTTTTCATCTAAAGTAATAGTAGCTTCATTCAGGTTCACAATGTACAGATTTTCCAGTTTCTTGACCCTACTTAGAGCAACATAATGAATATGAGGAATTCTTCTAGTCTGTGTTTGACTCAAGTCGACAACTACTTGGTCCACCGTAGCACCTTGTGCTTTATGAACTGTTTTTGCTGCTGCTGCCCTCAAAGGAAATTGTATTCGCTGATACATTTTGTATTTGTACATGAACGTTCTTTCTACATCAAATACAGGTGTCCACTCCTGTCTTATATTTGAATGATAAAATCCTCTTTGTAAGTACTTTTGCCTTGTTAACTTGCCAATTTTAGGATCATCAAACAGCATCCAGATAACGCTTGGTCGATTTGTTCCTTCCATTTTGTACTCTATATATTTCACTACTCCTGTGGATCCATTTGTTAAACCATCCTCAACATAGACATTTACAGTCATAACATATATCATTCCTACTGCTACAGTCAAATTCTTTTGTAAATTTCCTGTTTTTGAAACAACATCTGGCAGTTTCCTTATAAGGTTCCTACACTCAGTTTGAGGAATATTTGATGAGACAACAGTGTCATGGCATTGTACAATGACCTTTTCCTCTGTCAAATGGTTCAAAACATTCTCATTATGTTCATCTACAAAAGAGTTTTCAGCAAAAATATGTAGGGCATCTTCTGGATAGTTATCCAATTGGTCAACAAAACGTCCATGCAGTGTTTGGAGGTCAGTGTCTGTAAGTTCATTCAGCCTCAGTCGATTCAACAAATGTGCAAATTCAAGATCATCTTTCTGCCTCATGATATCAACTAATTCATACATTTTGAAATACTCTTTCCACAAGTTTGGTGCTAGAGCTGAAGCACCTTCAGTAAGGCCCACATATAAAGGAGGGTCACCGACAGGCTTGAGTTGGTATAAATCCTCAACAGCAATTACACTCAGACCACCAAAATTGATTCTTGTTCCAGTCAACTGCTGTAGTCTTGTGTCAATAAAGTCCAAAGTTCGTGTTCCTACCATTGATATTTCATCAATAATAACAACTTTCAGATGCCTGTACTTTATTCGGAATGTATTCAGTTCATCAGCTGTCATAACTTGGTTACTCTGAAACATCTTTTTGTGAAAAGCAGAAGCAATTGTTTTACCATTTATATTGTAGGCAGCAATGCCCATGTAAGCGCAAAGAAGAATTCTTGTTTCATCTGGGTTCTCTCCTTCTCTCATGTTCAAGATTCTGTACAGGCATTGATAAAGTGCTCTAATAACAACTGATTTCCCAACACCTGCACCACCTGATAAAAAAGCATATAGTGGTTCATCCCTGCATTTCATCCAATGAATTACATGGTTAAAAAACTCACGCTGTCTTAAATTCAAACTTCTTAGTAAACTCAAGTACTCCTCATCTGGCATCATGAAACCTGTTGTCTCTTCAGTCTGAACTGAACTTGTACATTGTATTTCAATACCAATATCATAGTGTCTATGTTCTGTAACCCTCTCTGGATTAAAATATACAAAATCTTCTGCATCTTTGACACCTTCTTCTTGTGCCTCTCTATTTTCTTGTTCTGCATTTGGAGCAAGTCTGTCATAAGAAGCTTCTTCTGCTTCCATCATTTGCCTAGCCAGTTCAAGTTCTTCAGTGTGATGTTCATATTCATTACGTTTCTGTTCAAGCAATGCCTTCATGGAATCATGATGGGCAGTATATGTTTCAAAAGGCCCCAGCAAATCTTTTTGTTCATTGCGCCATGGCATAAAGAGCATAAGCTGTTCTCTGTGATAATTTTCTCGATCCTTTGTTCGGTTGTATTTCACATACCGTATTACTCTAGCTACTTTTCTGTACTTGTACTTTGTACCATTCTTGGTTTTACATAGCAAGTCTGGTCTAGGGTTTTCATGATCATATTTAAATTCAACATCACTGTCCTCAATTTCATCACTAGAATCACTTTCTCTTCCACTATCATCATTTTTATCTTCTATTCTCTCCGGTAATTTATTCCCTTTAGGATAAATAACATCAACTTTGGAAACGTAGTCAGCTAAGCACAATTTTTGAAGCTGCCTTGGTCTTTTGGAATATCGCTGAATTACACTATCTGATTCTATGTCTTTTGATTCAGCTGGTAATTCATCAAGGATAGCTTTGGGTTTCAACAGAAACACTCTTTCTTCTGGCGTAGATGTATTGATAAAAACAACATCTCTTGTGCATTTAGTCAAAGGGATCTGGAGAGCCAAATAAACAGCTTCCTGAGCACTTACTACAACAGCATTTGAAAACACATTTCCAATATGCCTAACTTGTTTCTTCAGATTCAAGTTTCCATTACGGGCCTCTTTAGCTGCTGCATCCAGTTGTGCACTCATTCCTCGCTGAGACTTACTGATATATCCAACAACATAAGCAGCACATCCATATGGTTCTATAACAATCTGAATGTCAAGATTGGCTTTCCATGCCAGAAGAATATTTCCATTGTACATGTTGACTCTCATTTCGCTTGGTTTTCGTTTCAGAAATACTTTTGGTACCTTCAGTGAACTACGTATGCACTTAACATAACTTTCAAAATCCATTTGTGCAACCTCAATCAAAAAATCATTGAATGTAATCTCACCATCATCTTTGTACTCATTCATAGCCTTTTGAAGCTCTTTGTACTTCTTCTGGTAATGTTCTACATTCTCCTCTAGTGGATAGAGTAACATTGTTTTCGGAAGGGGTGGCAATGGAAATCCAAACCTACAAACAGCTTTGCCTTTCTTTCTGCATGTCCTTGAATGTTTATGTGTCTGAAGCTCTACAAGGTGCACTGTTTCTTTATTTTCAGCACTGCAAGTGAGATACTGATCCACAAACTGAACTATTTCTTCCTCAGAGTTCTTTTCTAAAAATGGAGCATTTTCAACCCATACAAGCATGTGAATATGTGGTGATCCACGCTGCTGGAACTCAACTCTATAGAAGAAATCTTTTAACTTTCCAATTGGCTCACTAGTACTTTTAAGGATAATATTTAAGAATTCTTGAACCCTGTGATCAAAGTATCTAGAGCATGTTACTGGGTCTTTCTGGACTAGTCTTGTCTTTTCTTGCCATGTCAAACTCTCTATATCTTTGTCTTTTAATTCTATTCCATCATTTAGCTTTGCCAACATCTTCAAAAGATCTATCCATCGTGTATCAGCTGCTGACAGGGACATGAACCACGTGGGCAAACCAAGTTGCCTTATCATTGCAAAAATGTCTTTTTTTTAGCTGCTAAATATGCCGGTGAATTTCTTAGCTGGCGAAATATGTAGTAGCCTTCATCAAGATTGACAAGTTTGTCTAAGTAAGCTGGACTTCTAGCTTCAGCGGCTGTGATAGTTTTACCTTTGCTTTTACATATTCTTACAGCCAAGTTAACTTTGTCACTGATTTGTTTCATCTGCAATCTTTTATGTTTGGAAAAGATGTTTGGGACAGACTGTGCAGCTCTACGATCAACGCTTCTCAATTCCCATTTTACTATGTCACTATAATGAACAGGAACAACTCTTTCATCATTCAAGGGCCGTCTTTGACCACAAAATATAGATGGAAAGCACAAGTATTCTGCATCAGTATCTTGGTATAAACTTAAGGGATGCTGTCCTTCTCCAGGAGCAAAAGTAAATACTTGGTCATACTTATTTTCAATATTTGCATCATCGACTAATGTATCAATGTTTCCAACAGTCTCATTTGCATCAATCTCACTAAATTCATCAGAATCATAGTTGTCATTCACAGCGCAATCTTTAAAGGATGAGGAAGTAGTTGCAGCATCTACTTCAATTTCTTGATTCTCTTTTGAAACTGATGTATTAGGTTGCTCTGGAACATCCAAAAACTCTCTTACTGCATCCTCTGCACTCTCTGTCACATTTTGATACCAATTTTCATCAATGTCAAAGCCAAATTTCTTATAGAATTCACTGTTATTTACTAGCCAGTGCAATGCTGCCAAAACTTTCAGTGGTCTTACATTTTCTTTAAAGTCCACTTTTTTATATGCCATTTTCTTCTTTAGTTGTACAGCAATGGTAAAATTTTCATCCATTGGCCTCGGAAGACTCTTAACAGTTGGCTGAATATCAACAGGGACATTAATAACATTTCCTTTTACCGAGTACTGACCGCCTCGAGGCAATTCTCTTATCTGCATAAATGGAATGCGCAATGCTAATAATCTTTCTTCAAGTTGATGTAGATTCAGTTCAGGTGGCTTTTCTGGCCATTCCATTCCGTTAGCTACTGACAGTCTTGGGACCTTACTTTCTCTCAGAGCACCCAAGCAAGTATGACAAACCCACTCTTCATCATGAACAGAATGCAAATTTGTACAGTAAAGCCTTATACTAGATGCTGGGATGTGTGTGTTTTTTAACATACTACAACTTTTTCTAAACCAGGTTTGATGGCAACATGTACATACAAACAATGGTCCAACACTAATACTTAAATGAAACTGTTTAATGCATTCTTCAATACTTTCAACAGGTTGATGACTGGCTTGTTTCTGTA
Organism: Lucinisca nassula; assembly: GCA_963580285.1. NCBI lineage: Eukaryota > Metazoa > Mollusca > Bivalvia > Lucinida > Lucinidae > Lucinisca > Lucinisca nassula. The sequence continues at coordinate 113,409,003 of OY757024.1, forward strand.
ATGTTCCAGAGCTTGCACAGAGATTAGGAACAGTGTGTGCAGCTTCTAATTTTTGTTTCTGTTGTCTCGTCTCTTGTTTCTTAACTCTTTCACATTCTAAGACAAAAGGGTTACTTCGAGCTTTTTGCTTGGACTTTCGCTGATATTTGACTTCATTTGCTTTGAAAACAGAGTTTTGTCTTGCCTCTTGCTTATCAGCTCTTTCTTTTGCTAATACACCTGGTCTTTGTCTAGCATTCTGTTTAGATGCACGCTGATGTATAATTTCACTAGTTTTAAAATCAGCTTTTTGTCTATCCTCTTGCTTTTTAGCTTTTTCTTTTTCTAATACACCTGGTTTTTGTCTAGCATTCTGTTTAGATGCACGCTGATGTATAATTTCACTGGCTTTAAAATCAGCTTTTTGTCTATCCTCTTGCTTTTTAGCTTTTTCTTTTTCTAATACACCTGGTTTTGGTCTAGCATTCTGTTTAGATGCACGCTGATGTATAATTTCACTGGCTTTAAAATCAGCTTTTTGTCTATCCTCTTGCTTTTTAGCTTTTTCTTTTGCTAATACACCTGGTCTTTGTCTATCCTCTTGCTTTTTAAATTTTTCTTTTTCTAATACACCTGGTTTTTGTCTTGCCTCTTGCTTATCAGCTCTTTCTTTTGCTAATACACCTGGTCTTTGTCTATCCTTTTGCTTTTTAACTTTTTCTTTTTCTAATACACCTGGTTTTTGTCTTGCCTCTTGCTTATCAGCTCTTTCTTTTGCTAATACACCTGGTCTTTGTCTAGCATTCTGTTTAGATGCACGCTGATGTATAATTTCACTGGCTTTAAAATCCGCTTTTTGTCTTGCCTTTTGCTTTTCAGCTCTTTCCTTTGCTTTAAAATAAGGGTTCAATCTGGCTTTACTTTTAAATAATTTAAAGTACATTTTACGACTGTTCTTCTTTTTGGCTGAGGTAGACTTATCCGTATTTAAATGTGCTTTCTCCTGCTGTCGGAGATTTTGATCTCTAAAATAAGCGTCCAGAAGATTTCCAGACTGTGTTGTATTGCTACTTAACTGCTCATTCTGTCTTACAGTAAGTGGCAACAAATCAAACTGTAAACTTGTATCAATAGACATACTATCATATAGAGCATACAAGTATGATATAAGATCTTCTAGAGAAGGAAAATCTATTAAAATTGAGCTTCCATCACTTGCTGAGAGACAATCTTCACCATGAGAGTGAGAATCAAAAAACATGTACCTATCATTGTGTTTAACAACAGCAGAACAAATAGCTCCAACAGTTAAAAGAACAGATGACACTTGGGTCAAAGCTGATTCTAATGCACAATGAAGAGTTGGCAAGCCTCTTTCTTCAAAGTTTTGCACAAGAACACCACTCAGGATAGGTTGTTTTGTAATAAAAAAATCTTGTGTTTTAGTTTTAAAGCATTCTGGCATTTCATCTAGGCTCAACAAAGCATGTGAAAATTTCTTTTGTGCTTTTAGATCACTCACAACTTTTTTATACAGAGAATCCCCATCATGTAAAATTTCATCCAAACTGGAGCTATTATGAATTTCATTCACTGTCATGTATGCTAACATACATATCGCATTACATGTGCATTGAAAACCTCTTGATAATTCTGAAAATCTATCATCATTTTGATGAAAACTTCCATATATGATGTGACTTGCATTCCATAATGAAGAACTAGTTGATTCCTGTGTGGCATTATGAACATTAATATCAACACTACTGATGTTTAACTCTTCAGTCTCATCATCATTATCTATCTGAGAATTAGCATGAGCAACAACATTAGGAAATGAGTCTGCAAAAACTTCGTCAAAATCAATTTGCTTGTTAAAATCTTCATTAACAAAAGCTTTTGTAAACCTATCACAGCTCTCAGCTTCACCATTAGCAAAATATTCACTATCATGTTCTTCAGCAACACTATGAGCAACAGTTGGAAAACTACTATTAGCAACAGATGGAACACTATAACCAGCAGTAGAAACACTATAACCAGCAGTAGGAACACTGTAAGCAGCAGTAAGAACACTATGCGCAACTGTTGGAGCACTATGAGCAACAATATTAGCACCATTAGCCTTTTTAGGGAAGTTTAACCCATTATCAGCATTTTTAGCCTTTTTAGGGAAGTTTAACCCATTTTCAGAACTTTTAGACTTTTTAGGGAAGTTTAACCCATTATCAGCACTTTTAGACTTTTTAGGGAAGTTTAACCCATCACACTTTTTGGGGAAGTTTAACCCATCACACTTTTTTGGGAAGTTTAACCCATCACACTTTTTCGGGAAGTTTAACCCATCCACTGACTTTTCACTGTTTAAACCGTCCTCAAACTCTCGTTTCTCTTTCCTGTTCTCTCTCCTCTTCTCTCTCTGGTAAAATTTCCGTTGTTCTGCTGTTTTCTTTTTCAGTTTTGGCATTCTTTATTCTGAAAATAGAAACAAATAAAAAAGCATTGAACATCCAAATCACATGTGCGACATGCACTACTGACATCTGCCCGCAGATAACTAACTTTGTTTTTGCTATGGTTCCTTCCTGTATATTATATATGGTATTGGTTACCTTCAATACGACTGTTCCTCTGTGTTTTATTATGTTGATATGTTGATTATATTGATATTCTTTGAGTCACCACCTGTTTGGGAAAGAGAATTTTTTTGCTATCGGTTTTACTGCTCTTTCAACCTTTCTAGATTATATTGAGCCGAATGCAAATCAGAGGTGGGCGAAAACTGGAGTACCTGAAAAAAAACCACCTGACCTTCCAGTGCAGTACTTGGGGTCTCACATATGAGCTGAGCGAGGCTCAAACCCACAGCGGGGAGGGACCTAGTGTTTAAGAGTCCAACGCTCTTAACCACTCGGCCACAGATGCCCGCTTGGGAAAGAGCTGCTGACGAGGATTACAATCTGTCTGAGTTGTTAATTGTTTTGATTTCATGTTCTATCTTCTTTCCTTGCAATGTTTTGGATGGAATGTTGGAGCACTATGAGCAACAATATTAGCACCATTAGCCTTTTTAGGGAAGTTTAACCCATTATCAGCATTTTTAGCCTTTTTAGGGAAGTTTAACCCATTTTCAGAACTTTTGGACTTTTTAGGGAAGTTTAACCCATTATCAGCACTTTTACACTTTTTAGGGAAGTTTAACCCATCACACTTTTTGGGGAAGTTTAACCCATCACACTTTTTTGGGAAGTTTAACCCATCACACTTTTTCGGGAAGTTTAACCCATCCACTGACTTTTCACTGTTTAAACCATCCTC